>OX463855.1:6426351-6669534 GCA_949825065.1 Odontocerum albicorne
GGAGGCAAATCTCCTGGCTCCACAATATACGTGATTGGACTGGCATAAAGGGCGTTGGAGATCTTTTTCGGGCTGCCGGGGACAAAGATGTCTACTTTCAGGTGATATTCAACGTTGGGAGGACCTGACATGACACTGGGAAGAAGAAGATTCGCAAACATGACTTCCAAAATTTTTAAATATTTGTATAGATTAAATATGTACAATATAAGAATACTGACAAATAGTACGAGTATTTTTATTTAAGTGAAAATTAAAAAAAAAAATTAAATAAAATTTAAAAAAATATTCCCTTCAAATTGACCGGCCAAGTTTGCCAATACTACCGGAGCGATCTCCAATACGCACCGCACGGAAACGCAAATTCATATAGGGCAGACAGAGACATGCAGTAAACCGTGAGACAGCGATATTTCATATTCGCTGAGCGTCTCGAGGTGCGTTGGTGCTCAGCGCACCAGCGCACCTCGGGACCAGCCGCCACTGCATGCATGCATGCATGCATACATACATACATTAATACCATCGCACCATATTCCTGTCAGGGTGAGCAGAGGATAGTGCGCTAGACTTTCTTATCTTGAGTCACACACTACGAATATTTAACAACCTTCACATACAACACCTTAAATTTTTCTGACTCTCAACGTTTCCATCTTTCAAATATCATTCACTTAATATAACCAAGCTTCCTTCGTTTTCCTCTACTACGCCTTTTACTACCATTATTCGAAGTATATATTTATTTTGTTAGTCTTTCTTCATTCATTCGTTTTACATGCCCAAACTATCTTACAGTTCACTCCTAAATCTTAATCAATACATCAGCCTTACGTTCACGTTCATCTATAATCACTTCATTTCGTATTATGTCATACATTATAACGCCGTGTATTCTTCTCAGTGCACACATTCTTACAGTATTTATTCGGCTCCTTACAGTATATTTCCACGTCCACGTTTCACTTATATCTTTCAAAGTTGGTACTTACATACTAATTATATTCATATAATATTAAAAAAAATATATTTTCTAAAAACTATTAGCATGAAACATAGCGATGGTTCGGCCAAATATTAAAAATGAATGATGAAAGATTAAAAAAAACCGCATAGGAATAGTAAAGAAGGTACGAAATAGATAAAAAAAAGTCCAGTCATTTGGAAAGACCTAGAAAAACGTGGCTCGAATAAATCAACAAAGTAAGGAAAGAGTAAAAAGCTTTTATATGATGGTGCTGATGTAGGATAACATATATGATGTTTGTCAGTATCGTACAAAATAGAGATCTGTTTTCTCTGTCAGCTCCAATAGGGGCATGGTTATTAATTAATAGACAATGAACTTAAAAACGCGACACGAAACATAAAAATATATATCAGATTAACTATGTAACAACACTAGGGTTCAAAAGTTTGCAGCTTGAAAAATTTAGAGCGTGTATGGACTAAAAATACGCTGGCTACGCGTACCGAATGTTCAATCGATGTTCCAGTCAAAATTCTCATATTAGAGCAGATAAAAGACATGTGTTGTTATTTTGTATTCAGAAATGTTAAAAATTAAAATTGAATATCGTGCGATCATTAAGTTTCTTTCAAAAGCAGAAAAATCCCAGCAGAAATGAAAAAATGGTTTTATCCTCACGTCATATAATCTCTATCGAATTTTCACTTCTTTTGAACGAATCTTGATAACGGCGTGATATTCAATTTTTAACATTTAACATCACAACGAAACAACACTTCTTCTATTAGTTCTAGTTGACATACTAAGAGGTAGGGGGTATCAAATTTTAATTGCCACCGACGAAGTACCTGCCCATATATAGTACTCTCGCTTATACAGACCGGAGACTTTTGGACGTTAGAGGTAAAACTTAAAATTTATTTATTTATTTATATTTTTTATTTAACACTTTTATTGCAATACAATCTGGCGGGCTTATTGCCAGGCGGAAATCTCTTCCAACCAACCAGACAAAAGTAAATGAAGCAAGTTATATGGTCGCATAAATTATTCAAATGACTATCCATCCCCACGAAATCCATAAACACATACGTGAGCACATGCCCACGAGCCCCACAAAGACGGACAATCACCCGAACATTATTTTTCATATAAAGTGAGATATCATCAATCAAAAGGAAAGGAATGGATGGTGGAGAGGAAAGGAAAAGAAAAATCAGGAATGAAACACGTTATTTTACTGACTCGAAATTAAGAGTTTTTTCAGTCGCTTCTTAAAGCATGCCAAGGATGGAGCGAGTCTTATATTGGTTTGTAACTGATTCCAGAGTCTCACTGCATGGACAGTAAAGGACGACGTAAAGAAAGAGGAGCGGTGAACTGGAAAGGCCAATAAACAATCTCTGTTTGAGCGTAGCGCTAATCCATGATTGGAAAGACGCTGAAAATTTTCGGCGAGATAAGAGGGTGCGGCGGGACAGCTAAGGATGTTATACAATAGACAGTATGTGAATTTGGCGTCTATTTCTAACATTCAACCAGTTCAATGCCTTCTGGTATGAAATTTAATTATCAAACAAAAAATAATCTCATACTGATATTCTTAGAAAGCTTTCGTTAAACTCCTGCGGAACTTCTGTATCCCTAATGACCTCATTTTGATAGATTGAAGAATTAACCTAAATTCTTTAACCATTCAACCTTATCGTCTATATTTCCGATAAACAGTAGTATCTAGGTGCAATACAGAATATAGGCTAAGTGCCGGTCATCCCTTTGTTATAAGGTGAGAATAAAGGATACCTGCAAGCCGGCGGGGTTTGCAAAGTGGGTCAGGCCGAACCCTCCACTTCCGCCCCCACGGACACCCGATATGTCAACTGATTTGATCGGAAAGCCATGACCTATCGAATTGCGGTAAACAGGAGAAAGGGGATAGCCATGGCTTTACCGTAAAACGTTTTGTCCACTTAAAAATATTGTGTTACTGTTAGCATTTGTATGGACATGAATCTGTCATGGTGTATTGATTCCAAGAATAAATATGACCAGAGTCAAAGGTTTCCTTTTATTCCCCGAAAAAATATTAGACTAAATATTATTCACATATGTATTCATAACTGCTTCGACGGTTTTAACAGTGACTTATATATTTTTGATTAAAATTATTACAATTCGGGGAAATGACTTTACAATCTAACCTCATAATTGTTGTTTTCTCAATTAAACAAAACGATGACTTTACAATTAGACGGAATCGTAAATTAATCGTCAATAAATTGAATTTCAGGAAAATTAAAAGACGGTCTAAATCTATACCCGTTTACATTAATGATATACGAGTAGTTGTGCATTTTCCAGATGTCTTGAAATTAAACATCTTATAATTGTTGATTTGTAGGTACATTTTGTATTCACCATATTGACAATACTCTGTCACAATGCTCTAACTATATTTTGTTCAGTATTGTTACAAAACTTTTTGTGGTGTCCAAGTATAGTGTGCCCTATATAAGGAGCAAGTCATATATTAGTTTTTGTTCCGCATTAAATAAACTTAACAATAATAATAATAAGATGACTACTTATAAAGCGTCGATTAGAGAGAAGACTCAAGGGCGCTCTAACTCGGGATTCGAACCAATTAATACTCGTATTAACAGATTAAAAATATTACAAAATATACAAAAAAAAATAAGTTGAGGGTAAGGATATGCAGGTTGTGGCTGCAGCCATTAGACAAGGTACCCCGCATCTGCATATATTTAGAAAAACATATTTGGTAAGAAAACCGCAGCAAACATACCAAGGGAAGACGAACTACAAAAACCTTTATAGAACGATATGCGATAGTAACACATTTCTTTTTAGCATTCGAATTTAGGTGGACTGTATAGTAGTGTATGTGTGTAGTATTCCTTAACCCCTCTCAAAGAGGGTTGTTTCCTAAAGCTGCACACGCCACCTTTATTTCTAGCACTTAGAGGTAGACGATTCTAGTAAAGCCCTGGCATAATACGCCGCCATATTGGATCGATTTGGAACAATCAATTTATTCGATGAAATCGAAATTGACCTCAAAGTTCTTCCCCTCTCCGAATGAATATAAAGTGCCTTCGACAATCTCCTTGACCTAGATTCCTGTCTTCCTAGAAAGGAGTTGCGGGTCCGTTCGAGTTAGAAACCAGATTTTTAAAAAGGTTTCAAGTCTAGAACTATGTGAACTGAATATGTTTCTTGATTTAAGATACTAGAATTGAAATAAAAAATGAACTTAAACCGTGAATATGGGAAAAATATTTAAAATGTTTTTCAGAGTTGTTGCCACGTTCGGTTAGCTTAGATGATGGCCGATGTTTCGAAGGCGTTCCAGCCCTGATCATCAGGGCGATATAAGCTATCTCAACATGGCAACATCTCTGAAAAACATTTTAAACTAGATGAAAATAGCCGTGAAAATATCCGTTCGTGATAATTTTACTACATTCCAACCAGCAATCGAACCTACAAAATGAGAATAACGTCAGTAAAATTTGCCCGCTTTCTACCTCTTGGGCCAGCAACGCCCAATCCCCAGATCCCTCCAGCGCTCACAGCGAGGTGGTAGCGCCCACTTTGAGAAACTATGCTTTAAAGCAGTGCTCCGCAACCGGTGTGCCGTGGCACAATGGTGTGCCGTGAGCCGGATACAGGTGTGCCGCGGTCAAATTCAATGTATTTGACATTTTACAATTTTTCATTATGTATTTAATACACAATGACAAATTATTTTTCATAATATTGTCTATTTTTCAAAATGTAGTATAGAATAATTATTATAACTAAATAATTTTTCAATGGTCCCCCAGCGCCTGGTGCAACTGTTGAAAACTGCGTAGTGTGCTTTGTACACACCATGGCCGCACCAAATTAGTCATAGACAAAGAAAAATATTGTAAAATTTGTGTATCAATTTAATACCTATATATTTTAGCTTTTGGTGTGCCGTGGAATTCTAGGAAGAATTTTGGTGTGCCGTAGGTGAGAAAAGGTTGCGGAGCACTGCTTTAAAGCAATGATCCGCAAACTATGGTGCGTGAGTGTAGTGGCACGCGAGCAAGTGTCAAAATATTGAAGTTCCATGAAACTTTAGCATAATTTGCAATATGTTAAAGCCAGGTGGCACAATTAAAAAAAGCTTGCAAGTCACAGAACATCCTTAAGTGAGAAAAGTCGGAAAATTTGCGATAGATATTTAAAATGGATAACTTTAATTTAAAAAAAGAGGACGTTGTTTTTAAACTTGGAGAATGGACGAGGTTATATTTTGTTTAACAGTTATCATCTATTTCCACGCACCGCACACTTGCGGTCAGCTCGCCGCTAATCACCTCTGACGACATAAGACTTGAACACTAAAATAATTAATTGCGAATTATGTTATGTCTTGAACTAATGTATGCGGTTTCACACACAGAGTGAGAAAAAAAACATATACGGGCCATATTGTATATTTGTTCCTCTTTCGAGTGTAAAACAGGTTTCTCTCAATAATGACGAACTCCGTGGTCTTAGTTGATCTTTAGAAATTGCGGGTTCGATTCTCGTTGGAATCTAAATTTATATAAGAAGAATCCAGTGGGGTGTTCACTTAAGGCCTTTTTAAAATCACTGATTGGTTGAAAAAAATTGCAACACAAAAATAAACCCGCAAGGCTGTAATGTATACAACGAAAGCGTAATAAAATAAGATAACGTTCATCACTGTCTACATCGGTCGTTCTGTTTCAATTTTTTCCAGCCACTCAATACCAGCAAAACAATGCCGTTTCTGTCATTCAAGAACCTTTTATGTCCATTCTTCATAATCTTTTAGTTTTTTTTTTAAATTTCATTATTGCTTAAATAAATTTAAAAAATATACACTTACAATATGACGGCCAGTCCGAAATTTGAATGCAAAATATCAAGTGTGTTCATTATTACCTAAAACAAAACAAAGAATACGTTAATTTGAAAATAAAACATAAAATGTATTATTTAAGAACACTGTAGAATACCTGAAAAGCGAAGCTGTGCCGTTGAGTTAAATTTTTTTAAGTGAGTGAGTCGTTGCACACCAGCAAACTCATTGACCACTCCGCTGTACTGGATCCGATAGCACACCGAAGTGAGACGATCGGAGCACACCGGTATGTTTTTTTTAAAGAATGTCTGTGATTTAAAGAAGTCATAGGTATTCTTACACTCCCGAATATTAGGAGCAAAAAATGTTTGTCTCATTCGAGGGGAGTAACACAGCGCGGGGTTCGAACCTGCGATCTTCCGCAAGGAAGACCAGTACGTTATCGCGCGACCATACATCTCAATACATACATACCATCATGCCATTTCCCTGTCGGGGCAGGCAGAAAGGACAGAGCGACAGACTTTTCCGTGGAATTATATTTTTTGAGTGAGTCGTTGCACACCAGCAAACTCACCGGCCACACCACTTTACTGGATCCGATAACACTCCGAAGTGAGACGATCGGAGTACATCGGCATTTTTTTTCTTCTGATTGGCTCTTACACCACTGGTAATGAATGGCCACTGTGGGACTTTGAGTGAATTTCCTCAATGATTCTGAACCTCCGTGTTTTTTTTTTACTAAATCTAGTCGAGCCACACCACAGATTTGATTAAGGTATTGTAGATCGTCAATTTGGTTCTTATCGAGAGTCGGCTAGAAAAATGATGATCTCGAATTTTCGCAGGGTTAGTCGAGAGATCAAATTGGCAAGCTAACGAGTGATTTGACAGTTTTAATACTCGACAGGCGGACACAACGGATGAAGAGCAACAAGATTGACATTTTAATGCCGCGCGTGATAGATGGACGTGTTGATCAAAACTTTTTTCATAATACTACTTACGAATGCCAACAGCACCGGCCAGAAGAAAGGATGCGATATAAATGATTAAAATATTAATTGATAACCAAAATATATTGAATCGAATAATTTATTAAATGATAACCAAAATATAATATATTGAATCGAATAATTTATTAAATGATAACCAAAATATATTGAATCGAATCATTTATTAAATGATAACCAAAATATATTGAATCGAATAATTTATTAATTGATAACCAAAATATTTTGAATCGAATCATTTATTAATTGTTAACCAAAATATATTGAATCGAATCATTTATTAATTGTTAACCAAAATATATTGAATCGAATAATTTATGAATTTATAACTAAAATATATTGAATCGAATCATGTATTAATTGATAACCAAAATATATTGAATCGAATCATTTATTAATAGATAACCAAAATATATTGAATCGAATAATTTATTAATTGATAACCAAAATATATTGAATCGAATCATTTATTAATTGATAACCAAAATATATTGAATCGAATAATTTATTAATTGATAACCAAAATATATTGAATCGAATAATTTATTAATTGATAACCAAAATATATTGAATCGAATCATTTATTAATTGATAACCAAAATATATTGAATCGAATAATTTATTAATTGATAACCAAAACATATTGAATCTAATAATTTATTCATTGATAACCAAAATATACTATATTGAATCGAATCATTTATTAATTGATAACCAAAATATATTGAATCGAATCATTTATTAATTGATAACCAAAATATATTGAATCGAATCATTTATTAATTGATAAACAAAATATATTGAATCGAATCATTTATTTGCTTTAAGGTTAATAAACATTGAGTTTTGATTTTTTTTATGTTGTATCTTTAGAAAATATCATGATTTTTTATTTCTAATATCTTATTCGTGACACAATAAAGAGTGCCTCATGTCACTATTAAATTTATTCAAAGCGCTACATATTTTAACTAAAATTAAACATAATTATATCGGACGTGTGCTGTCACCCTTGTGTGTGTGTATAGACATTGATATTTATTGTATCGTGGATTGATATTCATACACCTATATGATATGTGGTATAATTAATATTTGTATTAGATCTGTATGTGAATATGTAACATGTAAATCCTTATATTTATATTTGATATGTTCTGGTAAATTGATAGTTTGTATTTGAAATATTGTGAAATTTACTATGTTCGCTACATGCTCTTGTATGTAAAATGTTAGTCAGTTTGACTCCGATCGTGTTCGCGACCGCAAGGAAAATAAAGGACTTGCGGGCGGGCCGATCGGAGTAGGGCACGGGCCGGTCGACTTAAGCAGCGCTCAGAACCCCGAAAGTTGTTGTATTTCGCGGGTAATGGCCGCTTGTGATGGCCGACTGGCCATTAATATAGAAGGTCCCCTGTTTGCAAAATATTATATTCTCAGTACAACCGATTCTACTGTGTTTTACTTGAGACCCGCTACTTCGACCTGCCTGAGAGGAATCTCTCCACCCCGCTACCTTCTTCTTTTTCTGGATCTTCGCTTCGAAGTTCGCTACCTCGATTCTCTGAGCGCGGCGCAGCAACCAACGTGCCTACGTACAGTCTATTTGTATCCTGTGCGGTACAATAATACTTGGCACCGATGGGCGTTGGATTGGGATATATATATATATATATATATATATATATATATATATATATATATATATATATATATATATATATATATATATATATATATATATATATATATATATATATATATATATATATATATATATATATATATATATATATATATATATATATATATATATATATATATATATATATATATATATATATATATATATATATATATATATATATATATATATATATATATATATATATATATATATATATATATATATATATATATATATATATATATATATATATATATATATATATATATATATATATATATATATATATATATATATATATATATATATATATATATATATATATATATATATATATATATATATATATATATATATATATATATATATATATATATATATATATATATATATATATATATATATATATATATATATATATATATATATATATATATATATATATATATATATATATATATATATATATATATATATATATATATATATATATATATATATATATATATATATATATATATATATATATATATATATATATATATATATATATATATATATATATATATATATATATATATATATATATATATATATATATATATATATATATATATATATATATATATATATATATATATATATATATATATATATATATATATATATATATATATATATATATATATATATATATATATATATATATATATATATATATATATATATATATATATATATATATATATATATATATATATATATATATATATATATATATATATATATATATATATATATATATATATATATATATATATAACTGGTGTAAATAAGGGCTATAAATATAAACCAATCCAACTATATATCCCTTTAAAACCATGGTTTAATATAACAAGAATTAATAAGATGGGAGTGTCTGTCAATTGTCGTTTTCGGACGGGCCACAGCGTAGTGGCTAGTCACCTTAACATAATGGGTATTGTGGAGAAACCCAGCTGCGAGTGTGGTCTGGATGATGAAACTATAGACCATATACTTTTCGGTGTTCCTTTGCGAGACAGATTTGATTTACTAAAATCCATATCTTGACCGCGTCCAATGAATGTTGCGTTTTTTCTTTCTTCGTGGAACTTTTCCACTTATACTATAGATCGATAATTAAATTGTTGCATAATCAGTTGAAACTTTAAATTATCAAGAGTGTAATTTTTTTAATTGGTTTTATTGTATTTACTCGTATAATTGCATGATTTGAATTTGATGGTTTAGCTCACCAAATTATTATGATTTGTGGAAAACGGTATCAAGTGACCTCAAAAAAATATATAATAATTAGCCGTTTCAATGTCATGAACTGAATTATCAGTATAATTAATCTGTACCGCACAGCACAATCGCGGTTATATCTGCGTTCGTATTGTTAAGCTTGTTTTGCCAATTTGACAAATGGTTATGCTATATTTTCGAATCAGTACTGATACTGCCATCTCTGTAGAAAATTATGAATATTTATAGATCGATCGTTAAATTATCGCTTAATCAGTTGAAACTTTAAATTGTCAAGAATTGTAATGTGTTTAAATTGGTTTTGTTGTATCGACTCATATAATTTCATAACGACTTGAATTTGATGGCACAATTTATCTTGTGAATATTGCGATTCTTCTTTCTTCGAGGAACTTTTCAATTTATAGATCGATTGTTAAATTTTTTAAGCTTAATCGGTTGAAACTTTGAATTGTCTAGAATCGTCATTTGTTTAAATTGTTTTTTTTATATGTTATTGACTCGTACAATTTCACAACGACTTTAATTTGATGGCACAAATTATCTTGTGAATATTGCGATTCTTCTTTCTTCGAGGAACTTTTCCATTTATAGATCGATTGTTAAATTTTTTAAGCTTAATCGGTTGAAACTTTGAATTGTCTAGAATCGTCATTTGTTTAAATTGTTTTTTTATATGTTATTGACTCGTACAATTTCATAACGACTTTAATTTGATGGCACAAATTATCTTGTGAATATTGCGATTCTTCTTTCTTCGAGGAACTTTTCCATTTATAGATCGATTGTTAAATTTTTTAAGCTTAATCGGTTGAAACTTTGAATTGTCTAGAATCGTCATTTGTTTAAATTGTTTTTATTATATGTTATTGACTCGTACAATTTCATAACGACTTTAATTTGATGGCACAAATTATCTTGTGAATATTGCGATTCTTCTTTCTTCGAGGAACTTTTCCATTTATAGATCGATTGTTAAATTTTTGATGCTTAATCGGTTGAAACTTTGAATTATCTAGAATTGTCATTTGTTTAATTGTTTTTATTATATGTTATTGACTCGTACAATTTCATAACGACTTTAATTTGGTGGCACAAATCATCCTAGTTTGGGTGGATTGCCTATTTAAAAAAATATACACATATAGTATATATGGTTTCTCTACGAGTAATACATGCCATTCAAAAAATATCGCTAAAATTTATTTCCAATATATATTTTAGAAGTCTATATAAGTTTTTATTTATTAATTTATACAGAACAATACATTTTATAAATACAAAAATAAAGAGGACATTTTATAAATACATAATTGAGATAGTTTGGGTATGTGGAATAAATGAATGAAGAAATATTTACAAAACAGATATAAAGTGCACATGTGAGTGGAAGGCGTGTGAGATGAAGACAAAGGAAAGTGTGGTTGGATCAAGTGAATGATATATTCTGAAAGAAGGAAACGTAGAAAGTCATAGAAATCGTAGAAGTTGTATAAGAAAGTGTATGGATGTAGAAGAGGTAAGGGATGTGTGTCAAGATATAAGCGTCTGTTGTTCTGTCCTCTCTGCCTAACCCGACAGATAAATGGCGTGTCAGTATGAATTATATACATTCATTTTTATGAAAAAAAAAACAAAAGGTAATTTAAACTGGACATCATTTATATGGATCTCTGATAATAGTTTGCAACGAGGAGATACAAACAATAAACACAATCAGGAATGTCTTAAGGGGGTAGAAAGTGTTTTGAGATGACCACGTATATTTATCAAAAGTTTTTCCTTAAACTCTGTAGAACTCCATTAAGAACTTATTTATTGAATCTTCGAAAAGATTATAGTTTCCCACCATGTAAAAATGGCACCACAAAGATTATGATCTTTGTGGTGCCATTTTTTACATAAAAGGAAAATAAGAACATTTAAGACTAAATTAAGATGATAGTTCACAGAAGTATTTTAGTACCCACTTTATTGTATTGTATTACACTTATATACAGTATAGCCTGGCGGGTTTATAACCATGTGGCAATCTCTTCAAACCGACCAGAAAGGTTGTTAAACAATCATTGGGTGAAACCCAACTGAAAACCGTTTTAAAGAAAATGGGTTCCAACTAAAATCGAACCCGCAACCCCCGGGTCGGGAGACAAGCGTCTTACCAATAAGACCACATAGGTTTTGTGGGAGTGAAAACGTATCGAATAAATGGTGTAGAAATGCATGCACTTAGAAGAATACATGGAAGGGTGACAATATATGACAGAATACATATTAGAATTTATATTTCTCTCTTTCAAAATAACACTTGATACAACCATGCTTTCCTCGGTTTTCCTCTCATATTTTTACTACACATTTGTTTTGTTAGTCTTTCTTCATTCATTCGTTCAACATGCCCAAACGATATTAGAGTGCTTTTTTCATTGTACTCCACACATCAGCCTTAAGTTCAAATCATCATCATCCCTTATAACTTTATTTCGTATTCCGTCAAGTATTTATTCAAGTCCTTCCAGTATTTTTACACATCCACGTTTCACTCCGATATATAAAAGGTGGCACTAAAATACTGTTGTAAATTATCACCTTAGTTGATTTTGATACTGTGGTTCGAGTTTATATGTTTTAGTACCCCATTGACTTTGTTTCCTATCGCTACACATTGTTTTAAACCATCGAAATCGTTTAAATAATGTAACCATAAAACACGAAACGAGATAAATTGGTCACAAAGTGTAAAGGTTAAACATAGGTAATCGGTCGCACGGAGGATAAATGCTTCCAGCCATGTCGGCCGTGATGTCCATACGCCGCGCCGGTGCTGGCAGGCGACCATATGGTCGCCCGGCTTGTTCGGTGGTTGCGCAAGCAGTCACATTTGCAGATTGCGTTACACACGGCATACTGTTACTATTGAAAGGTACTCATTATTATTGACTAATTGGACTTAAAATGTCGAAGGAAATCGTTAAATACATACATATCATCAAGCCGTGCCCCTTGCGGGGTAGGCAGAGAGAACATATCTCTAAACTTTTCTAACCGATTATATAACTTTAGCTTCCTTCACGTGCATACATCCGTCATGCACAATCTTCTATTATGCATGCTTCTCACTTTACCTTCTTTCAAAATGTGATTCATTCGATCCAGTCACGTTTTTCTCGGCCTACTTCTTCCAAGTACGCCTTGCACTTCTGACTTGTATACTCGCTTAGTCTTTCTTTCGTTATTCATTCTCTACACATGTCCAAACCATCTTAAAGCTACTTTCGTTATCTTACTTAACCCTTCCCTTACGGTGATAAAAATAATACGCGTGCTCCGGTGTTGGGTAGTGAGTACGCTATCAAAAATTAGCGATTTTAAATCGGAAAAATAAGAACATTCATAGATAATCCCCTTAATTAATTATAATTGAAGTTAAAAATTATAATAATTGATATTTATTTGCTGAAAACATTAAAAAACCATCTGGTAACGCTCACGGAACGGGCGTACGTCTAACCTATTTGCAAGCCTAGAAGCTACTAGTGGCGCGGAACGTCAGTCGCATACCCCGGCGCTTACGCTTATGCTTGCGACGTTGAGACAATTCAGCTCCTCGCAATTCAGTCTAGTATGCAAGAGTGAGATGCGAATATAGTGTCGCGCTTCCCGCATACTATTCACCTATCGTCAAGACGAGGCACTCGCAGCGTTTAAATGCGAATTTGTTTTCGATCTTTACAAAACACCTCGATGTAGTCGATAAATTCTGATTATTATTAATATTATTTTTTAAATCAATGCGTAAATATATTATGGAGGAATACCTAAAATCTTAACCTTGTATTTATTATATTTATAGAGATATTGATGGTTATTAGAAGCAACGTGTAGAAGATACCCAACACAGGGAAGGAAAGGTTAAACAATCATTTTATCCATGCATTCATTTATGGTGTCTTCATCCCACCTTCTTTCATATATTGACACTCCACAAATTATCCTTAGTGCACGCTTCTCCATATCATAGTTTTTTTTAATCCAGCTACGTTTTCCTCGGCCTGCCTTTTCTACGCACACCTTGCGATTCTGACTTATATAATATATTACCTTAGTCATTATTTCATCATCCATTATCTCCACATGTCCAAACTATCTAAAAGCTCCTTTCTTTATCTGACTTAAAACATTCAACTTTCTAAACACTTTGATTACGTATTCAAAAAGCATTACACTTGAAGTTCGTGTTAAAAAATCATAACTATACCTCAATCTAATATATGTGAAAAAAAAAACAATTCAATAAATTGCATATTTGACATTAAAAGTTCATATTAAAAAATATTTGCCATACCTCAATCGAATATGTGTGAAAATATCAATACAATAAATTGCACTTGAAATTCGTATTAAAAACTCACAACACTTGAAGTTCGTGTTAAAAAATCATAACTATACCTCAATCTTATATATGTGAAAAAAATAATTCAATGAATTGCATATTTGACACTTAAAGTTCATATTAAAAAATCATTACCATACCTGAATCGAATATGTGTGAAAATATCAATACAATAAATTGCACTTGAAACTCGTATTAAAAAATTATTACCACACCTCAATCTACGAGTAATACCTACGTGTGAAAATATCAATACGATAAATTGTATATTTGACACTTGCATGTGAAAATATCAATGTAATAAATTGCATATTTAACACTTGAAATTGGTATTACAAAATCATTACCATACCTCAATCTAATATGTGTGAAAATGTCAACCCATTAAATTGAATATTTGATGCTTTAAGTTCGTATTAAAAAAATATTACGACATATAGTAAGCCCATAATAACGCGATGCAAGATAGGAAAGTTTGACACTCTATTCTCTGCCTACCCTAACAATATTAAGGAACTTGAATAAGTATTATTTTAATTATATCTATAAACTAAATCGAATCAAAACTATATTTATTTCACAATTGATACTCTTGCAGTGACACTGGTCCGTGAAGTGACAGTTAACGAAATAGGCTCAATGCCAAGTGGCATTGGAGTGAGGCAATCAGGCGTATTTGCCTTATAAGGTTCTGCAGTTGCTCGAAATGGACTGCCCTGAAAGCCAACTCACTGGACCCATGCTCTCTGGTATCTACTGCATGACATGAATCATGCGCCATGTCAAGGAAGACAGACCAGGTAGAAGCTATAATAGAATCTAATCTAGTACTGGAAAAGTAGGCATTTATTTAATATGAAGGGGCGTCGTCGTTGCTGGACCTCGTAGTCGAGGATCCAATTCAGTGCCGTACATTTTTTTTAAGTGATTTTTTCCGTTGGAAATTAGCAAACTCCACACACAGGCCACACCGCTGTCTTGGATCCAATGACACACCGAAGCGAGAAGATCGGACCACACCGGCATGTTTTATATTTTTTTCTCTTTACAAAATAATAGAAATTATCGAATCCATAGGTTTAATAGGCTTATACCCCCGAACAATTGAAAAAAATTCCTTTGTCATTTGTTTTCAAGTGCTTCTTAAAGTTGTACAAGCCGCCACCCATATTTCTAACATTTAGAGGAAGACCATTACACGCCACTGGACCCCAGGAACGACAAATGCCCTGTCATAATATCCCGCCCTATTGGATCGATTCGGAATAATTAATTGATTTAATTTTAGATGGAATCAACTTAAAGTTTTACAAGTATTTATCTCGAAGGCACATCTCTCAGACACATATGCGAAAGATACAATGGATACATCCTAAATTAAATTCAAATTTAATTAAATAAGATTTTTAACCCTTATCTTGGCAAAGTTCAATTTATCCAAATATTAACGTTTTTCTTTGGTGATTCCTTGTTATATGGTAAGTTATGAAGAAAAATTGAGGTGAAAAAAAACATAACTTTTCCTTATATTGTAGTTTTTTTATATGTAACACCCACGTTACATTGCTAAAATATCAATTTTTATAAAAACCCAAAAGCGCTATAAAATGATTCTATAAGCTGAGTTATCAAAAAATAAAATGGTTTGAATAATTCTTCTCTACATGTAGTGATTTTTATGACATTTAAAGATTAATTACCGCAATTTTCAAAACTCGCCCGCGCTGTCCAGACATGTTGACCCGATGTCGTATGAAAGCTTGTAGTGTTGTCAATATTTATCACCAGATGATACCACTGCATACAATAGTGCATGTATAGTAGTTGAATGTGTTGCCATATTTGAAATTACGTTAGAGTTTCTGGATTTAAAAAATATAAACCTAAATTAGTGTTACACCTGTGTTACAATGCCATGATAAGGGTTGTGAAGAGTAGGCATGTATGCATGTCGCGGTTCAAGTCAAGTCCAACATTTTTAATAAATATATCATCATCCTGTCGTGTAGGTCATGACTGAGCTTCGTGACTCCCACGATAACCTATGACGACTCCTCTCCATCCATCTCTGTACTCTGTGGTTCGAAAAACAGGTGCTAAGGGCAGTCCTGTTGCATCCCTCACTCGGTCAGACTCTTCCTCTTGTGCATCGTCCTTTCACGCTTCCAGTAACCACAAGCCTCTCCAAACTGTCTCCTTAGTCACGAACAACATGCCCAAAGGATCAGAGAATTCGTCGAATACATATTATCGACAATCGACTATCAGTTCTTCGAGAATGGAGGCGTTAGTTCACCTTGCTGTCCATGGAATTCGTAACATGCTTCTCCAGCACCACATTTCAAATGCATCTATTCTAAGTCTCTCGCTTGTTCTCAGAGTCAAAGTCTCCAAGCGCCATACATAAATATTGCGAAGACGAGAAACTTGACTAGGTGCATTTACGTCGTGATGGTGATGGTTCTGCTCCTTATTAGTTTATTAAACACTTTTATTGCAAATACAATCTGGCGGGCTTATTGCCAGGCGGCAATCTCTTCCAACCAACCAGACAAAAGTAAATAAAGCAAGTTACGTGGTCGCATAAATCATTCAAATGACTATCCATCCTCACGAAATCCATAAACACATACGTGAGCATATGCCCATGAACCCCCACAAAGACGGACAATCAGCCGAACATTATTTTTCATATAAAGTGAGATATCATCAATCAAAAGGAAAGGAAAGGATTGTGGAGAGGAAAGGAAAAGTTTAATCAGGAATGAAACACGTTATTTTACTGACTAGAAATTAAGAGTTTTTTTCAGTCGCTTCTTAAAGCATGCCAAGGACGGAGCGAGTCTTATACTATATTGGTTTGTAACTGATTCCAGAGTCTCACTGCAAGGACAGTAAAGGACGACGTAAAAAAAGAGGAGCGGTGAAGTGGAAAGTCCAATCGACAATCTCTGTTTGAGCGTAGCGCTAATCCATGATTGGAAAGACGCTGAAAATTTTTCTTTCTTATCTCTTCATAGCTCTTTCATTTCCCTTCCAGCTTTGACTATGATTATTAAAATAAATAAATTAATTAATATGTATAGAAATCAAATTAATGTGCATTATATTCGTTTTATTAGTTGATTCGTAAATGCATTTTAATTGCATCCTGTTTTCAGTTTACACTTGATACTTTGTATGTTTAATTAGTTGTTACATCCTTTGATTATTTTAAATATTTTTTGTGGTTAATTAATTAATAACTAGATTAAAAAAATTAATATAAATAACTTGAATTACAAATATTCAGTTCTGATTGATTGGAACTAGTTGAAAAATTCTGCTATTTAGGTAGTATTTTCTAAGATGATGGAAAAGTTACGAAAGATATATCAAACGGCGTGTAGAGATAGAAAACCAATTCAATAGGCACTAAAACGTATACAGTCAAACCGGACAGTATCAAAATCTGCTAAGACGATAGTCCACAACAGTATTTGAGTACCAAATTTGATGCATGGGAGTAAAACGTGGACATAAATGCTGTAGAAACGCTTGCACTTAGAAGAATGCATGGGGTGACAATATATGACAGAACACGAAATGAAAGTGAACTTAAGAATGATTTGTTGAGTAAGACGAAGAATGCTGTAAGATGGTTTGGGCATGTAGAAAGAACGAATGAATGAAGACTAACAAAACAAATATATGGTGTGAATGTGATGTAAAATGCGTGGTAGAGGAAGACTAACAAAAGTATGTTTCGATCAAGTGGATATTTTGAAAGAAGGAAACGTAGATAGTCAGAGAAATTGTAGGAATTGCATAAGACAGGAAATTCTGGCGCTCTGACCTCTCTGTTTATCCCCACAGGAAAATTGCTCGATGTGTTTAATATCAAATTCTACGAGAAAAAACGCAATTATGTATCTAAAGTACGCGTTATGTTTTTAGGATACTCCATTTATTATGTATCTAAAGTACGCGTTATGTTTTTAGGATACTCCAATTATTATGTATCTAAAGTACGCGTTATGTTTTTAGGATACTCCATTTATTATGTATCTAAAGTACGCGTTATGTTTTTAGGATACTCCATTTATTATGTATCTAAAGTACGCGTTATGTTTTTAGGATACTCCATTTATTATGTATCTAAAGTACGCGTTATGTTTTTAGGATACTCCATTTATTATGTATCTAAAATACGTGTAATGTTTTTAGGATACTCCATTTCTTATGTATCTAAAGTACGCGTTATGTTTTTAGGATACTCCATTTATTAGTCATCTAAAGTACGCGTTATGTTTTTAGGATACTCCATTTATTAGGTATCTAAAGTACGCGTTATGTTTTTAGGATACTCCATTTATTATGTATCTAAAGTACGCGTTATGTTATTAGGATACTCCATTTGTTATGTATCTAAAGTACGCGTTATGTTTATAGGATACTCCATTTATTAGGCATCTAAAGTACGCGTTATGTTTATAGGATACTCCATTTATTATGTATCTAAAGTACGTGTTATGTTTTTAGGATACTCCATTTATTATGTATCTAAAGTATGCGTTATGTTTTTAGGATACTCCATTTATTATGTATCTAAAGTACGTGTTATGTTTTTAGGATACTCCATTTATTATGTATCTAAAGTAGGCGTTATGTTTTTAGGATACTCCATTTATTATGTATCTAAAGTACGCGTTATGTTTTTAGGATACTCCATTTATTTTTAACTCTTTTGTATGTGTTTATTTAAACTCTACATTGCTCCTGATTAATTATTTTATTGTTACCCTTTACGTTTTATCAGGAACACAAATATTCCATAAAACGCCTCCACCCATGTCGGTCCACAGCCTGGCGTCCTTCGAAACTGTGGCCGAACAAGTTCCGAGGCGATTTATTTATACAATTTCTCTGACTTTCTTGCAGTATTTATATTTTAATAATAGTTCATTATTATCTAGGGCCTTCGGAAATTGACTCAACAGCCCCAAGGCCTGGGGTAAACCTTAACAACGGTTCATCGTGGGAATATTTGCGAATATCTCCCACTTGAAGACTACCGAAAAAATTGTCTTAAAATATAGAGATTGTATTATTGAAAAGATAGAGGTGAGGGGAATGCGTGTGAAAGAAAGGTCACGGAAGTATGATTGGATCAAGTGAATGAAATTCTGAAAGTAGGAAATGTAGAAAGTCAGAGAAATCGTATAAATAGTATGAGAAGATGTATGGATGTAGAAAAGGCTAAGGATGTGTGCCGAGATAGGAAATTATGGCGCTATGTCCTCTCTGCCTACCCCGACAATTAAATAGCGTAATGGTATGTATGTGTGTATGTATATGTATGGTAGGTAGTATACATGTCCATACTGTTTTCTGATGTTTTTTGTATCTGATTGATATTAATGTGTATACTTGATATTAATGTGTATACTGATTGATATTAATGTGTATACTTTTTGTGACAAGTTTGTGCACTCCTTTTTGTGCACTCCTATAAATTTGGTTATTACTCTTGCAACTTTCTTAAAGGTCGCTAAAATACCGTCAATTCTAATAACATTAAAATAATAGTGCAAGTTTAGTAAATAAAAACAATGGATAAAAGTTCATTCGTTTGCAAGTAACACATCCTTGAAGGGCATCCTGACATTGAGGACCTACATCCTGCATAGGAAACCGAGAACGTGACGTGCCTTAACACTAGCACAAACCTGCAGTCTCTCCGGCTGCATTCTGCACGGCGTTGCAACACGTTTTGGACAGAGCTGGAACTTCGATACGGTAAATGCAACTATAAGTGATTCTTCAAAGTACGTGGTACCGCCACCTAGACCACGCTAGTAGAAGAATTCAAAAGGTGGAAGACGTGTTACAGAATTTTTAATTATGCTACGAGTTTCCAGTAGGAGATAACAGAGATAACACGCCTTATTGTTCGTATCTATCTATCAGGCCCTGTCCCGATATTCAATTCGCTGTGTCGTTGACATCTTTCGATTCGTTATCGCATAACATACGAGGCGTATCCAGAAAGTAAGTGTACTGAGGCTCTCACGACCGGATGGATTTTATTTTCGACATGTTGGCTACACTTCCGTGTAGCCTGACCCTTCTTCTCCGCAACGAGACCGGTTCGATGTCAGTACGTTGAGAAATGTCGACGCGACAACACGTTTCGTGAAAAATGTCAAACCAATCTCCCGCCAAGTGCGAAATTTTGTAAAAAGGCAAGAGTTTTTGAGGCGCTGCAAACTCCATGGAGATGAATTTCTCCGCTCCATCGTTACTGGAGATGAAAATTGGGTTGCACACTACAAGCCTGAAACCAAAAGCCAGTCTCAACAGTGGCGTCACACCTCTTCACCCTCTGCCAAAAAGTTCAAAACCACAATTTCAGCCAAGAAAATCATGGCATCCGTGTTTTGGGACTGTCAAGGCATAATTTTAATTGAATATATGCCTCAAGGGGAGACCATTAACTCTGCAAGATACTGTGAGACCCTAAAAAAAATGCGGAGGGTGATTCAGAACAAGAGGAGAGGTATGCTGACAAAAGGAATCTGCCTGCTGCACGACAATGCAAGACCACACACGGCCAACGCCACGAAGGAACTGCTCGCCTCGTTTAAATGGGATGTCCTGAACCATCCCGCGCATTCCCCTGACCTAGCACCTTCAGATTACTATCTCTTTATCTCCCTGAAGCTGCACATGGGTGGAAAAAGGTTTTCAACCGACGAGGAGGTAAAGGAGGAGGTGGAGAAGTGGACGGAGGGGTTGGCGGGAAACTACTTCGAGGAAGGCATCAAAAAGTTGATACCCCGCTTCACCACCTGCATTGAGAGAAATGGCGACTAAGTCGAAAAATAGCTAACATATGTACTACGGTAACCACGTAATTTTTTTGTTTAAATAAAAAAATTGTAACCTACAAAAATTCAGTACACTTAGTTTCTGGATATGCCTCGTATATTGGCAATATTACCCCGTACGTGAAGAAGCAACAACACTAGCACAAGCGTCAAGTCTAGCTCAGGAGCAAAATATCTAGTGCGTGTGAGTATTGCAACTAGACGATTTTTTTTTTACCAGACTTAGATATTTTTTATTATGCTATCGAGAATCGAACCGAAAATCCCCAAGTGGAAGCCAAGCGTCCTACAAACTAGGACACGGAGGTCGTCATAATACTCGTATTCGTAAATCAAGTATGTAAAAATACAAGCTTCATTTGGGAAAAAAAACTTTGATTCGACAAAAAATGACAAGCTATTTTATAGTAAAACAAACGGTCGCAGATGTTAAATGCGTTAAAATATTTCAATGGCATTTTAGGCGGCACTAAAAAAAGAGACGTTCCTGTGTTGCTTTGCTATACATTATGCATATATTCATATATAATACAAACACCGACACTCATTATCATGTAACCGAGAAGAGCTCGTTTCCTCTCGGTCATTCCCGTCACTCGTAATAGGGAAGCGGAGACTCGAGTGGAGCTGATGCCACCAATGGGAGCGTGCAGACGACAATGAGGCATATGCAAAGAAGCGACCAAAAGTGATGACCTTGGCCTATAAGCAGGCCTCAACACTTTACAATCCAGCTTTGTTGAGCTGACTATGCGAGAAGCAACTGCTAGTATGCCCTCAATAATTCGAGTGGATCCTTCTTCAGCAACTACGTCAGTAATCTATAATTTTATATTTTGTTTATAGTTAAGGCATTAACGTTGTGGAGGTTTAAAGACATTGTAATTTATTTTATCAAACACTGTTTATTCTACTTTTTGTAACGGTATAACCTTACCTAACCCTAAGATGAGGTGAAAGTCTTGAAACCGGTAGGGCTATACCGTTACAAAAACTATAATTTTAAGTTTCAATCTTAGATATAGCTTAATAAATACTGAATTTGTAATTATTCAAAATGTGTATACATATTTTTGGGTTAAATTGTATTGTAGTTAAACATTTTTTAATGGAAAGGTGAACAGTAAAGTGCCATTGCGTGACAGTGCAAAAAAAACTATCAATTTGTGGATATATGGAAGATAATCAGTTTACAAGGCAAGGCCTGTGAGGAAGTGACTTAATTCCTTAACAACAAATATCATATATTTGTCCTAAATATAAGAAACTCAAATTTCAATATTACATTCGATTACTCTTTCTCATTGAAAAAGTATTGTTATAGATTGAGATATTTATTTATTTATTTAACAATTTTATTGCAATACAATCTGGTGGGCGTATTACCAGGTGGCAATCTCTTCCAACCAACCAGACAAAAGTAAATGAAGCAAGTTACGTGGTCGCATAAATCATTCAAATGACTATCCATCCCCACGAAATCCATAAACACATACGTGAGCATATGCCCATGAACCCCCACAAAGACGGACAATCACCCGAACATTATTTTTCATATGATGTGAGATATCATCAATCAAAAGGAAAGGAAGGGATGGTGGAGAGGAAAGGAAAAGAAAAATCAGGAATGAAACACGTTATTTTACTGACTAGAAATTAAGAGTTTTTTCAGTCGCTTCTTAAAGCATGCCAAGGACAGGGCGAGTCTTATATTGGTTTGTAACTGATTCCAGAGTCTCACTGCATGGACAGTAAAGGACGACGTAAAGAAAGAGGAGCGGTGAACTGGAAAGGCCAATAAACAATCTCTGTTTGAGCGTAGCGCTAATCCATGATTGGAAAGACGCCGAAAATTTTCGGCGAGATATTGTAATATTAAAACTAATAAATATAAATTTACAAATTGAAATATTTTAACAGTACAAATATTCATACGAAAATTTAAAAATGAAAAATATATATCAGGAAAGAGTCTGCAGTTCGAAAAAAATGGATTAAAGTCTTCCTCCTTCAGACTGCATAAACAAGAAATCAAAACATGAATTTTGAATAAGTGAGATGTAGTGCAACAGTGACTAAGTCACATGCAGTGACTAAGTCACATACAACATGATGAGGTTTAATTTGTTTTGACAGCTTCAATTTCATTGTTTGATTGCCTAAAAAAATATTTTGGGGTCGGCAACGGTTGGTAGATGTACGAGTATATACAAACATAAATTTACATATTATTTGGAAATTTGCCTGTGATTTTTTGGATCACAGCGGCCGTAAAATTATCAGTTCCTTTAGTGAATTAATGAATTATTGTTGCGCGTGTGGATTTTTAAGAGTACAAATATTAGCATATTACAGGTTAAAAATCAAAAAGATTTGTTTGAAAAAGTGTAAAGAAAAGGAATAAGAACAAATTAAGAGAATTTTTTCCTTATTCATTTTACAATATGGCTTACATATCAGGTTAAATAAAAAATTTAGAAACATAGCTGCACGGTAACACAATAGACTTCCGTGCGGAAGGTCTCTGATTCGAACCCCGCGCTGTCTACTCACCTCGAATGACACAAACATAGTATTCAGGGGTATAAGGATAACTATGACTTCGGTCATATCCTTTAAAAAAAGAAAACATGTCAGTGTGCTCCGATCGTCTCACTTCGGCGTGCCATCGAATTCAGAATTACGATTTGACCGGTGAGTTTGCTGGTGTGCAACATATCACTCACTTAAAAAGAAGAAAAGAGAACATAAACTCCAAGGCACAACTGAATTGACGTTGGAATGGCGAAGGGTTCCTCGATGATGAGACCCAGTAACGACATAATAATAATAATAAAAGGACAATTTATAAACCGCCGTTTAGAGAGCAGATTATCCTAAAGGCCGCTCCATCTCGGGATTCGAACCCAAAATAAAACGGAAAGATGAGCAGAACAGGTGTTCGAAGAAAGTATCTTGCCGTAGTACTAGGTAAGTCCAGAAAGTAAGTGTACTGAATTTTTGTAGGTTAAATTTTTTTTATTTAAACAAAAAAAATACGTGGTTACCGTAGTACATATGTAAGCTATTTTTCGACATAGTCGCCATTCCTATCAATGCAGGTGGTGAAGCGGGGTATCAACTTTTTGATGCCTTCCTCGAAGTAGTTTCCCGCCAACCCCTCCGTCCACTTCTCCACCTCCTCCTTTACCTCCTCGTCGGTTGAAAACCTTTTTCCACCCATGTACAGCTTCAGGGAGGTAAAGAGATAGTAATCTGAAGGTGCTAGGTCAGGGGAATGCGCGGGATGGTTCAGGACATCCCATTTAAACGAGGCGAGCAGTTCCTTCGTGGCGTTGGCCGTGTGTGGTCTGGCATTGTCGTGCAGCAGGCAGACTCCCTTTGTCAGCATGCCTCTCCTCTTGTTCTGAATCGCCCTCCGCAATTTTTTAGGGTCTCACAGTATCTTGCAGAGTTGATGGTCTCCCCTTGAGGCATATATTCAATTAAAATTATGCCTTGACAGTCCCAAAACACGGATGCCATGATATTCTTGGCTGAAATTGTGGTTCTGAACTTTTTGGCGGAGGGTGAAGTGTGACGCCACTGTTGAGACTGCCTTTTGGTTTCAGGCGTTTAGTGTGCAACCCAAGTTTCATCTCCAGAAACGATGGAGCGGAGAAATTCATATCCATGGAGTTTCCAGCGCCTCAAAAACTCTTGCCCGGCATTATTTATTTCGCACTTGGCGGGAGATTGGATTGACATTTTTCACGAAACGTGTTGTCGCGTCGACACTTCTCAACGTACTGACCTCGAACCGGTCTCGTTGCGGAGGGGAAGGGTCAGGCTACACGGAAGTGTAGCCAACATGTCGAAAATAAAATCCATCCGGTCGTGAGAGCCTCAGTACACTTACTTTCTGGATACGCCTAGTACAACGAAAGTGTAATACAATATATTATTTTTTTCAATAACCAGGAACTATGGTACCTTCGTGGTCTAGCTGGTAAAACGTTTTAATTCCAAAGTTATACGCAATACTACTTTTGAACACAAACTAGAGGTAGGAGCTTATAAAAAATGCTTCGAAGTTTTCTAATCCTAGAACTTATTATCTTGCACCAATCTGATGGATAGAATCCTAGATATATATTATTTAAATCTTCAGTTAATATGTCTTATTTTCAGACTTCGAACCGAACCTGATCTCCCGAGTAGGAAGAGAAGCGACTTATCAAGAAGGTCACGGAGGTCATCTTTATCATTAATAAACAAAAGAAACCGCATGTAAGATGATAATAAAGTATTTACATTGCAACGCGTATACAGACAATTAAAGTGCAGTGTAGAACAATTAAATAGCGGCACCCCAGAGGCTATTATTTAATTAGCGATGCGCGGCATCCTGCTGTGAGGTACAGAGAACAGGATGTGAGATAATCTGCTGGAGGAAGACAGGAGAAGGGGAAAGACGAAAAACGGTCAACAGCACAAGCAAACTGTAGGAGCACTTCAGAAAGATAATCAAATCAGCAGAATGTGATCAAGTGTGCTAAGAACACTTGCACATGATACAGGTATTGTTAACGTAAACAACAAATGAAGACTGCAGAACTTTGACTTAAAAATAATACATCTTTCTAAATTCCATCCATTTTTAATAGTAAACCTTCAAAGCTATCAGAAATTTATCATTGTCATTGCTGGGTTCGTAGTCGAGAATTCCATCGACATTCTTCGAGTTCGATCTCCTGTTAAACAACACCCCGATCCTAGACGAGCACTCCCTCATGCAGACGTCATATACATGAGGATTCTGCCGAGCCACCTGGAATTGCTGATGCATACTCAAACGTCTAGATGCCGTCAGCTCGATATCAGATAGCTATCTACCTTCCACAAACTTAAGCCACCTGCTCCCAATCTTCAGGCGTAGTCAAACTCTTGTAGACTGTCTTTACAGCGCTTCTTTTGCCTAAAGTCTCTTAACTCCAAGCGCTTCACTTCCAGATTACTTCCCCGTATAAGACATATTTTGGGAGCATACGATCTCCCATGCTCCCATTTAGCGTACATTCATCATAAATAATTAAATTTCTTAACCTGTCATACATTGACAAACGACATATTCTTCTCAGTGCACGCTTTTCTCACAACAAAAAAAATATTGAAAAAATAATTGGTACGTTAAAAATTTACTAAGCGAAGACGGTGCTGACGGTGCGACCTAGTTAAACGTGAGAAATAGACGCCAAATGTATATACTATCTGTATTGTATAATATTCTTAACTGTCCCGCCACCCCCTCGTATCTAGCCAAAAATGTCTAGCGTCTTGTGTTACGCTTAAACAGATATTGTTTATTGGCCTTCTCAGTTCACCGATCTTCTTTTTTACGTCGCCCTTGACTGTCCATGCATTGAGACTCTGGAACCAGTTACAAACTAATGTTAGACTCGAACCGTCCTTGGCATGCTTTAAGAAGCAACTGGAAAAACTCTAGTCAGTAACATAACATGTTTCATTCCTGAGATTTTTTTTGCTTCTCCACCATTCCTTCCTTTTCCTTTGATTGATGATATCTCACTTTATATGAAAAGGAATGTTCTGGTGATTGTTCATCTTTGTGAGGTTTATGAGCGTACGCTCACGTATATGAATTTCGTAAGTTTTTTGCGACTATGTAATTTGATTTATTTACTTTTTCTGGTTGGTTGGAAGGAATTACCGCCTGAAAATAAACACGACAAATTGTTTTTGCGATGAAGTGTTGATAAATAAATAAGCGAATGTTACAAAAACACGAAGTTATCAATTATGATCTTCAGGATTTTCACCGCATTTGTTGTACTTAATATTACTGCTGAATAAGGGGGGCATAAAGCTGATGGTTACATCACTGTTCAATGTTAAAGCGAAGAGGAGGTACGACAGGGCGACACAACAGACAGATATAACAACTGATGCGGCACTGCTTTTGATGTCACGCTACTGCATCCAGCGCACGCAACATTTGCATTCACACCACATTATTTTGCGGCTCTCTTTGTGTGCTCCGCTATTATTGACGTGCTAATAGCATATCGTTTTTTTAATTATAAGAACTCATAACCACGGCATTCGCCAAAGTTTCATTTAATTTTCTTCTTTTATTATTATAAATCCTGGTTGTATTCTATATGCAGATGACATCGTTTGCAAGAGTCAACGATCATGGCAAGAGATGTCGGACCAGTTGTCTCTTCTCCGCCTCGAACAACGAATTAGTTTATTATTACAGTGCGCTTATACCCTCTCCTATTGGATGTAAGCGGCTGTAACACTATTCCATCAGCCCAAAAGTCAACCTCACCTATACGCGATGCACCTGCTAGTGAACTGATGAGACCCTAACGACCGACTACCGGCTATATATACTTAGGTGGAAACCAACATTTTTCCACATACGAGAAAAATGAAATGACTCCATCCAGGGTAGCTCAAGCTCTGTAGATGACCTTATCGTCTTAGTTCTTGTGTGCCACAGTATAACCACCGTGGAGTTGCAGCCCATGTTGAATCAAAAACGCTAGGCGGAAAAAAAGCCTGTGTCATTCGAGGAGAGTAGCACACACACACACATACCATCACGCCATCTCCCTAATGGAGTAAGCAGAAAAGCGAGAGCGCCAGACTTTCCAATCACAACACACATTTTTCGCCTTTTCTACATCTATACACATTTATGGCCACCCATTTAACAACGATTTCTGTGACATAGCGCGGTTGTTATATATTTTATTGACTATTCCATTTACCTTGTTCCTTGTGGCTATTCTTCTTTCAATGTCCCTTTCAACTCACCCATAATTCTTTCCAGATAACAGAGCTCATCAACCTGCTATATTTTCACTTTTACCCATGCATCGCATACAGTTTTTACCACATTTATTTCTATAACTAAAACTTTTCATTTCGTTACATTAATTTTCAAATCCTTTAGTTAGTATCATATATCTAATACACCTCACTTATATCTCTTAAATATTCATCATTTTCAGCAAACATAACCATGTTTCAACTAATGTCCCCCGTACATCTCTTGAAATACACCTGTATACATTTAAAAACATTAATTGATGCTAATATGAAAGCCATATACTGAGAATAAGTTTTGAACAGTGAAAAGACATGAGAGGGTTCCGACAGTGTACAACGTGGACCCATGTAGGTACGCTAATATACAGTAAAGGAGCGTCGTCTGAAGCAGGGATGGCAAAAGACCGAAAAATTCATTGTGTAATTATTATAATATAATTTAATAAATAAACGACTTTTATCCAGTATTTTTTTGAGGGGGAGCGCAGTGGAGCTGCGCTCCGCCACCTTTTTTACGGTATACAAAAAGCTTGACAAGAAGTGAGCTCCGGCACCTTTTTTTTCCTAAAAAAAAGCACTGTCAGTGCTTTTTTTTGCGGTGGAGCGCAGTGGAGTGGCGCTCCACCACCTTTTTTACGGTTTACAAAAATCTTAACAAAAAGTGAGCTCCGGCACCTTTTTTTTCCTAAAAAAAAGCACTGTCAGTGCTTTTTTGCGGTGGAGCGCAGTGGAGTGGCGTTCCACCACCTTTTTTATGGTTTACAAAAATCTTGACAAGAAATGAGCTCTGGCACCTTTTTTTTTTTTTTTAAAAAAAAGCACTGCTTTTACTTATACAGCGCTGTTTCTCGTTCAAATATTATTACTCTAAAAGTATTGTTATTATTAGTGTTACTCTAAAACCGAATGTGTTATTATCATACATCGGAAAATCTTCAAAAGTTTCTTTGTAGTTCGTCTTCCCTTGGTCAATTTTTCGGATTTGTAACCAAATATGCAGATGCGGAAAATTCCCACTTAAATGGATGCAGCCACCTTCCTATCCTTACGTAGTTGCTGTGTTTCGTAGTCGAGAACCTTCTCACTTTTTCAAAGTCAATTCAGTTCGAAAGCGAAGCTGTGCCACGGAGTTTTGATTCCTTTATGTTTTCTTCTTTGAGTGAGCCGTTGCACACCAGCAAATTCAACGGCCATACCACTGTACTGAATCCGATGGCACACCGAAATGAGACGATAGGTACAAACCAGCATGTCGTTCTTTTTCTCTATTTGAAAGAATATCGATGACCGAAGTCTAATTTCTCCTTATACCCCTGAATACTAAGCGGAAGAAATAACTGTGTCGCTCAAGGTTAGTAGCAGAGCGTGGGGTTCGAATCCTTCCTATCCGTACACTTAATTTCTAAATATTTATTTTATAATATTTTTAAACTCTAAATAAGTGGGTTCGAATCCCGAGTTACATCATTCGTGAGGAGTCTGCTCTCTAAACGGCGCTATGTAAATTATCCTTTTATTACTATTATTATATCAAAACTATTACGTCAATTGGCTACACTGGATTAGTTCAAAGTTTTAAAAACTCTGAGACAGTTTTTAAGAGCATGTTGTCTCAGGTTAGTGTTGTGCGACTAAGTTTATACCGATTTTTTGCATATAACCATATTGCTCAAGAGTTTTTGCATATAACCATATTGATCAAGAGTTTTTGCATATAACCATATTGCTCAAGAGTTTTTGCATATAACCATATTGATCAAGAATTTTTGCATATAACCATATTGATCAAGAGTTTTTGCATATAACCATATTGATCAAGAGTTTTTGCATATAACCATATTGATCAAGAGTTTTTGCATATAACCATATTGATCAAGAGTTTTTGCATATAACCATATTGATCAACAGTTTTTGCACATAACCATATTACCATATTGCTCAAGAGTGTAACATACGAGTATATTTAAATATGAGATATCAACATTATTATTTTTGTATATAAACAAATGCTAATAGAGTGTAAAACTGCATTTTTATATGCAATGTAAAGTGTATGAAATACATAATTAATTGGATAGAAAATTGTTTGTCCTAGTTGTTCCCTTTTATTTTACATAAGTTGAACAACTCGTTTTATCAATCAAAGATTTCAGCTTTGACTTTGTGGAACTTCATATAAGAATATTTAACAATGAATTACTTTGTTATCCACTAATTACATTAATCTCCGCTACACGTGTTTCTCCTACCTATTCCCAGGCTCTCTTCAGGCGAAATGATCTAGATTTGTTATGAGAGCAGTGCTTATATCAGACTGGTGTCATGTTACCATGGACTACTATCAAAAGTATTTTAGTTTTAAAGAATTTAACTTTTTAAATTAAAATAATTTCGTCATCACACTTTTGACATGGACGGTCCATAGTAACATGACACCAGTCTTATATATGGTAAACACTGCTCTCATAACAAACTGGGATCATTTCACCTGAAGAGAGCTTCGGGATAAGAGGTAGAAATACGTGAAGTGAGCATTAATGTAATTAGTGGAATAAAAAAGTAATTAGTCATTAAATGAACAAATCGTCTTTGCCATCCCTGCTCCTGAGTATTTATCCAGCTGGCCGCTTGAGGAGAAAGGTAACCCGTGTTGCCTTTGAGGACGCCGACACAGGAGGAAATGGGAAAGGGCTTAAACCTTACTAAACGAGATCGTCTGCTGCTGGATATACGAGTAGGTAGATGGAATAGTACTTTTGTTTTTAGAATTAAATAAGAAATGGTTTTGAATCAATAAAAATATTTTCAACAGAGCTGAGAAGACCTTTGACTATTTTACTTATATCATCCTGTCGTGTAGCTCAGGACTGAGCATCATGACTCCCATGATAACCTTTAACGACTCCCTCTATCCATCTCTCCACAGCAGTTGTTAACTGTAGTCCTGTTGCGTCTCTCACTTGGTTAGCCCAACGCATTGGGAATCTTTAAGAGACATTATGTACAGCAGCAAGAAATGTTAATTTAGCCGAAACAACTAACTTCCGTTACTAAGAAAGTTTAAAATGTTTTCATTAAAACATTCGGAAAAAAACATGTCAATATCCGAGGCCTTATTCAAAACGGACAACCCGTGATACAAGAGAACATCACTTGGCAGGTTAGCTCTACTTATTGTCAGTCGAAATACACGTACGTCAATATTTCTGTACCACGAATAGTTGTCAGGAATATAAAATTTTATCTTTTCCAACATACTATAGTTGGAGTAGCTCCCGTCAGCCACTTAAATATATAAAACGAGACCCTCACATCCCTCCTCACGCTTAGAAGGTAGTATCCCAACATACCAAGAATAAGTCTTGTAGGATAGAGCCACGGTATAATATTACTAACACGACTACGGAATATGCTGAGAGTTATTACACGATGTTATTTATTGTGTACAGACGACAAAAGGAATAGAGTTGACAGTTGCATTGAACGGTGACACAAATGAAATATGACAAAAGTCAAGCTTTCATCTCCTGCTCCGTTGTTCCGGCCAGACGAGCGGTCAGATCTAGAGGAAAGTTCTATATTAAGACCAGCAGACCGACTACATATTAAATCTCCAGCGCATAGGCTGGTGAAACTAGGCGAGTGAACTAAAACTATGCACAACTTAAAGAAAGATATCTTTTAACTTTTTTCATTCCTCTCATCTTGGATATTGGTTTTCAACTTGGCGAATTCCCATTATTGAATTGCAATGACTCATTGTTTAGTCGTTGTTTAATAAGTATTCTCTATAAATTAATCGTTAATTGCAATGACTCATTGTTTAGTCGTTGTTTAATAAGTATTCTCTATAAATTGATCGTTAATTGCAATGACTCATTGTTTAGTCGTTGTATAATAAGTATTCTCTATAAATTAATCGTTAATTGCAATGACTCATTGTTTAGTCGTTGTTTAATAAGTATTCTCTATAAATTGGTCGTTAATTGCAATGACTCATTATTTAGTCGTTGTTTAATAGGTATTCTCCATAAATGAATCGTTAATTGCAATGACTCATTTTTTAGTCGTTGTTTAATAAGCATTCTCTATAAATTAATCGTTAATTGCAATGACTCATTATTTAATCGTTGTTTAATCAGTATTCTCTATAAATTAATCGTTAATTGCAATGACCCATTGTTTAGTCGTTGTTTAATAGGTATTCTCCATAAATGAATCGTTAATTGCAATGACTCATTGTTTAGTCGTTGTTTAATAAGTATTCTCTATAAATTAATCGTTAATTGCAATGACTCATTATTTAGTCGTTGTTTAATAAGTATTTTCTATAAATTAATCGTTAATTGCAATGACTCATTGTTTAGTCGTTGTTTAATAGGTATTCTCCATAATTGAATCGTTAATTGCAATGACTCATTTTTTAGTCGTTGTTTAATAAGTATTCTCTATAAATTAATGGTTAATTGCAATGACTCATTGTTTAGTCGTTGTTTAATAAGTATTCTCTATAAATTAATCGTTAATTGTAATGACTCATTGTTTAGTCGTTGTTTAATAAGTATTCTCTATAAATTAATCGTTAACTGCAAATACTCATTGTTTAGTCGTTGTTCAGTAAGTATTCTCTATAAATTAATCGTTAAACTTCATTTAGTATTTATTTATAATATTTATGCATCACTGTATCACTTTGTTAAACAATTTAGATGCGTACAGTATCAATTGCGAGTTAAGTGGCTATTGTGGTGAATTTTAAGCTGACAACTCGATTAATAAGACTAAAGACAATTTTGCCTTAAGTATCATGTCCGTATTATCGAAGCGGATATACTGAGGCGTTACGTACGAATTAATTACGATCATTATGGCCTAGTTAATAAGACGTCTGTCTTTCGACTCGGGGGTAGAGAGTTTGTTTCCCGTTGATATTCAGATTAAAAAAAAACAGGATTCCAGTCTGGTTTTCACTTAAGGCCTGTTTAACACCTTTTTGGTTGGTTGAGAATATCACATGACAATAAACCCGCCAAGTTGTACAGCACACAATATACGGTTTTTTTTAAACTTTATTTCATAAAGTAATCTATGACACAAAGATTTGCTTAAGGCAAAACCTATATATACAAGTACCTACCATATATACAAAGTTATATCCTAAGAACTAGTATAATTTATATATTATAATTATGAACGAACTATATTTTGGTTTTCTTAGATGTCATTTAATTTTTAATAATCTTAACATTTAATTTCTCAGAAATAGTTAACACTTACACATTACTTATAACCAACGTTCCCTCTAAGGTGTGCACGTGTGCGGCCGCACATCTGTTAAAAATTGTCCGCACACATCTTCCGTACACATCTCAAATAAAGGAACTTGTAACCATATTTTGTTTTGCGCAATTATGTATTTTATTTGATATTTTATGATGGGTTCTCAGGTTCCATTCTTTGAGATGTGTGCGGAACATGTAAACATCATATACCTACTCGTATTTCAAATAAAGACTTGATGAATTATCCCTTGTTCAAAGGTCTTCGTGTTATTTTATTGGTGTTTTAAATTTTTTGCTTGTATAGAAAAAGTATAAACAAAGGTGTACCTACTATCTCTTTTTACTGTGACTGTTTCATTATTGTGTAACTGAGAAAGAATGCACATCCTTACGAGGCGATACATAATTTCAAGAAAAAAAAATCAGTCCAAGTTTATTAGCGTTATTGTGAAAACCACTGTGTTTTCTTGCTAAAAATCATTTATCCGCCTTTGATATTAAACAAAAATACAGTATTATTTACGTATCTTTTTCCGTTATTTGTTAATAGTGTGTGTATATTATGCAGTCTATATAATAATAAATACATACATACTTAACTTTTCAATACAGTGCATATTTGCGCACTTCCCTCTTTTTTTCTTGCACATATAAGTTGATAGGCCGCACACACAATGAAAACATTATTTTTTTTTTTATTATTATTTTTTTTTATCCAATTTGCACGGATTTCTCCTGTTACACAAAGAGGATCTGCTTCTAGCGTTAGCTTATTCATTAAGAAGAATATCAGCCAGGATTCTTCTCATACTGCTGGACGGTACCGAGAATATATCAACAGTGTCATTCAGTTGGTTCAATATCTCTATACCACGCGTGACTGAGTGTTTAGCCATGATATTCGTCCTGTAAGTTGGTATGTAGAACAGAGGGTCATCCCTTGCATGGCTATATTTATTAGGTACATATAAACTTAGTGCTTCTAGAATCGCGGGACAGTTAAAACAATTTTGGAAAATCTTTATTAAGAATATCGCAATGGATTCTTGCCTTCTTGTTTCGAGGCTTCTATAGTTACACACCGTGAGAAGTTCGGCATGGTGAGCATATTTAGGGTAATCGCCCTTTGTTCTGTACCATAGATATCTGAGGATTTTTTTTTTGTATTTGTTCTATATTGTTTTTGTATTTGAGCTGGTGAGGAGCCCAAACCGTAGATGCATATTCTAATTTGGTTCTAATCAGATAATTATATAAGTTTCGGAGGATATCGGTGCTGTTAAATTCTCTTGATATTCTCATTATAAAACCGAGTAGTTTGTAACAGTTAGGAGGAACGTTGCTTATAACTAGATAACAATTGTTACAAATAATTATTTAGCTTGTACAACGTGTAATACATTATATTAAAATCAATAAAAAATAATAGGTATATATTTTATTCCAAATTTCTTTTATTTTATATGTTTATTTTCAATTAAATTAATAGTGATGAATTAAAAAGCAGTGTTCAATAAAAACGACCTATTGTAATTATTATTTCATATTTAATTTTTATATTTTTTGTACATAAATGTCAGATTGAGTGTTTAAGTTTTGATGTTTTTCAATTTTATTTTTTGTTATATGACACGAGTATGTTTTCAGCACCGTTTGATTACCGTTATCATGTGAATTTTGTTTTTTTTTTATAATAAAAATTCATTTTTATCTAGGCTGCGGCCGTCAAAAATAAAACGTTACTCGTATTTTAGTTAGTGATATTTTGGTATAAATTATTTTTCACATAATGAAGCGTTTTAAACAAAATATTCATTTCATTAAACGGAAAAAAACCTCACATAAGATTTTTACATTTGTATATCTTCTCAGTTTAACCAACTTTGAACTTAACATATTTTGTGACCAAACAAATACTAGATATTATCGCGCAATATTATTTTCAATATAGACATAAACTATATGTACTAGTATACGCTAAATAAGACTTATTATTGCAAAAAAACGTGTATTCAAAGAATGCGAAGAGTACATTCTTCCCAGTATATATATCTCGGTAGTCGAGCTGTCATAAAATTGATATGAAAGTTGTTCTCGCCCGCTGCATGCGCTGATGAAAGCTGCCCGAATAGGCATATTCATCATTTATATTTATGTTGTTTCTTATCTATTATATTTCAGGCGTTTTTATCGCAAAAACAGTTGTAGAAGTTCGAGTTTCTACTAATCGTGTAACCTGTTACTTCTTTTATTTACAGTTTTCTCATTTTTCAAACTGCATATGTATATACATTCTAATCTCATCTTTCCAATTTTAGAGGTAATCAAAATCAATTGTAATGACGTCAAAATCAATCGTAATGACGAGTACACTAAACTAGTGTATATGTGTAGTGTTCTTTACACAAAGCCGATTGTGTTACTATCATACGAGTATGCTAAACTAGTGTATATGTGTAGTGTTTTTTATACAAAGCCGATTGAGTTACTATCATACGAGTATACTAAACAAGTGTATATGTGTAGTCTTCTTTACACAAAGCTGATTGTGTTACTATCATACGAGTATGCTAAACTAGTGTATATGTGTAGTGTTCTTTACACAAAGCCGATTGTGTTACTATCATACGAGTATACTAAACTAGTGTATATGTGTAGTGTTCTTTACACAAAGCCGATTGTGCTACTATCATACGAGTATACTAAACTAGTGTATATGTGTAGTGTTCTTTACACAAAGCCGATTGTGTTACTATCATACGAGTATATTAAACTAGTGTATATGTGTAGTGTTCTTTACACAAAGCCGATTGTGTAACTATCATACGAGTATACTAAACTAGTGTATATGTGTAGTGTTCTTTACAAAAGCCGATTGTGTTACTATCATACGAGTATACTAAACTAGCGTATATGTGTAGTGTTCTTTACACAAAGCCGATTGTGTTACTATCATACGAGTATACTAAACTAGTGTATATGTGTAGTGTTCCTTACACAAAGCCGATTGTGTTACTATCATACGAGTATAGTAAACTAGTGTACATGTGTAGTGTTCTTTACACAAATCCGAATGTGTTACTATCATACGAGTATAGTAAACTAGTGTATATGTGTAGTGTTCTTTACACAAAGCCGATTGTGTTACTATCATACGAGTATACTAAACTAGTGTACATGTGTAGTGTTCTTTACACAAAGCCAATTGTGTTACTATCATATGAGTATACTGAACTAGCGTATATGTGTAGTATTCTTTACACTAAGCCGATTGTGTTACTATCATACGAGTATATCGGAAGATCCACAAAAATTTCTTTATAGTTCCTCTTTACTTGGCAAGTCTTCAAAATGTTTGTCTAAGATTTATTTTTAACCTAAGAAAGTACGATCATATAACTTCATACCAGAAGGTATTGAACTGGTTTTACGTTAGAAATAGAAGCCAAATTCACATACTATCTCTATTGTATAATATCCTTAACTGTCCCGTCACCCCCTCTTATCTCGCCGATAATTTTCAGCGTCTTTCCGATAGCGGATTAGCGCTACGCTCAAACAGATATTATTTATTGGCCTTTCCGGTTCACCGCTCTTTTTTACATCGTCCTTTACTGCCCATGCAGTGAGACTCTAGAATCAGTTACAAACCAATGTTAGACTCGCTCCGTCCTTGTCCGGCACATTTTGAGAAGCGACTAAAAACCTCTTAATTTTTAGTCTAGTTGAATGTTTTTTGCGACCATGTAACTTGCTTCATTTGCTTTTGTCCAGTCGGTTAGAAGAGATTGCCGCCTGGCAATAAGCCCACCAGATGGTATTTGCAATAAAAGTGTTAAATAAATAAATGTTTTAAGTATGCTGGGATTATTTTTTTACATGTTGTCGCAAGTCTTTCGGTTACTTCCTTTTTTCGGAAGATCGAGGCGTTGGTGTTCCTTGCGGTTCATTGGATATGGAGTATCCGTCTCCAACACTTAAACTCGAATGCATCTATCATGTTTTTCCCTCTTTCGAATAATTAATTCGTATCTGTCCGTATAACGAATTAACACCTATGTGTTAACAACATATATCACTGAGGGGTACAATACGAACGAATGAAACAAACAGATACATGTTCCTGTTTAGCCCAAACACAATTGGAGGGTTAAGGTCGAGAAGTTAAGAATTACGTGGATTGCTTGTATCCAATATTGGATGAATAGTGTCTGATGACGAAAAAGAAAAAAAAGTGTCAAGATAAAAAGTTTATTTAACCTGTACACCGCGTTAAAAATCAAATTCCACAATTTCGGCGTTTTTTAATTTCTAAGTTTAAACGCGTATTTTGTTTAGAACCACTGATATTTGATTACACCACCAAGTAAACATGACATTCAAGTAATTTTCTGATAATAAATAATAGTCATTACACTTAAGGAGACTCATTAAATAAAGGAGATAAACTAAACATTACGTAAAATACACAAAGGAATGCTACAGATAAGATCAGAGGCGTTTGTGCTTCCCGCGAGGAACACGTTAATGAACAGTTCATAGATATGTTATGTAGATGGGATAAATGATATGACATACTAAATGAATCATAGAGCGTTGATAATTTCTAATTAACTTCCTCGAATTTCTCTCATAGTGATGAAGTTATATGACTTGCTTTTTTTTTGTACTAAAAAATTGAGCGCATAAAACGTATCGGGGATATTTGGACTGCCTGACGAGTGATGATGCTTTAATTGATGATGTCACAAATTGACCATGACCGAGTTTATTTTACGTCTGACGAATCCAAGACTTATTGCATTTATTGGATCTGTTCTAAGAGTAAGAGGACGACTCCCATGGCTGTATTGTGCTATGGTCAGCTGATAATATTGGGTGTTAACATAAGTTGTGTCCATTTTTTTCAAATTTAAAAATGAGTACCAAAAGTAAAACAAAATGGTAAAGGTTATACTTCATTCGAAAGAAAATTTTCTGCTCTACAAGATATTGTGTTTGCTTTTACTTTACATATATTATTTTATTTGATTATAAGCCTTCAAAATGGAATATAAAGTAGACGAAAGTGAGAATTTTCGACACCTTCTGTTCGTGTTCATTCGAGGGAATAAAGCTGCTAAAGCTGCTCGCTATATTTGCGAATTGTACGGTGAAGATGCTATGAATGAAAGGACAGATGGTGGATGGCGGTATACAGTCATGTGACTACAATTCATCTGCTCAGCCATGTCTATGGTGGTTTGAAGGGGATCTTCATGAATAATATGGTTTAAGCGGTCCTCATCGAAGTCCACTGGTCGTCCGGAACGCTCCATGTCTTTCAGGTCGAAATTACCGTCTTTGAAACGCAAAAACCATCGACGAGCTGTCCTTTCATTCATAGCATCTTCACCGTACACTTCGCAAATATCGCGAGCAGCTTTATTCCCTCGATTGAACGCGAACATAAGGAGGTGTCGAAAATGCTTGTAATCAAATAAAATACTTTCGTCTACTTGACATTCCATTTTGAAGGCTTGTAATCAAATAAAATAATATATGTAACGTAAAAGCAAACACAATATCTTGTAGAGCAGAAAATTTTCTTTCGAATGATGTATAACCTTTACCATTTTATTTTACTTTTGGTGCTCATTTTTAAATTGAAAAAAAAAAACGTACACAACTTATGTTAACACCTAATATATCATTCATTTATCAATTGATAATAAACCATACATATATCAGCTAATAATAAACCATACATTTATCAATTGATAATAAACCATACACACGAGTATATCAGCTAATAATAAACCATACATTTATCAACTGATAATAAATCATACAATTATCAGGTGATAATAACCTATATTTATCAACATAATACATTTATCAGCTGATAATAAACACTTGTTTGTTAAGATTTTAAGATAACTGTCAATTACAATTCTTAACAAATCAACTCCTCTTACTCTATGTAAGCAGTGTGTCACAAATAACAAATTTAAGTACTTTTCTGCGTACCAAATATTAATAAGTTTTTTCTGCTCTCAAAAATTATACAAACTGAGTAATGCACGTCAAAATAATACTCTAATTAACGCATCGATGAAACAATTAAATCATGCAAATTTTTTTCTATAAAATCTTCAATATATATTATTCATAGTAAATCAGTGGTCAACAAGTAGAAAAGTGTCAGGAGTACAAGTACCTGGAGACCATGATCCACTCATCAGGAGACCTAGATTCAAATATTCAGCACCGAATATCCTCAGCTTGGCTGAAATGGCGGGAAGTCGCGGGTGTGACTTGTGATAAAAAGATGTCCGTCAAACTCAAAGGGCTAGTTTACAAGAGTGTCATTCGGCCTGTGCTCACATATGGCTCAGAAACCTGGAATACCTCCCTAAGGCACGTCCGTGCCATACAGACATCATCATCATCAATGGCACTACAGCCCATTGTGGGCCCCGGCCTCCTCCAGCAGTCGTTGCCATTCCCCCCTATCCTGGGATGCACTCCTCCAGCCCCTGATGCCAATCACGTTTGCATCATTCTGCACCCCATCCATCCACCTAAGCTTTGGTCTGCCCACGCTACGTCTTCCTTGGGGCTTGGAAAAGAGTACTTTGTTAGGCATTTCCTCTTCTCCCATTCTTGCTACATGCCCCGCCCAACGTAGCCTCCCAATTTTGATGTATTTTATAATGTTGGGCTCTTTGTATATGCTGTATAACTCCTCATTATATCTCACTCTCCAAGATCCATTTTCCTGTATGGGTCCGAATATTTTTCTGAGTATTTTTCTTTCAAATATTAGAAGGGAAGATTCGTTCTTCTTACTCAATACCCAGCATTCAGACCCATATGTGAGGACAGGTCGTAGCAGTGTCTTATAAATGGTAAGTTTTGTCCTTCTGGACAACAACCGCCATACAGACAGCTGAGATGAAAATGTTGAGATGGATGTGTGGTGTCACAAGGCTTGACAGGATCCAAAACTCCTACATCCGTGGGAGTTTAGGTGTACGCGAAATCTCTGACAAGATTCAAGAGAGCAGGCTGCGATGGTATGGACACGTCAGCAGAAGACCGCCAGAGTATATAGGAAACAGGGCGCAGACATTTAATGTCCCTGGTAAGAGGTGCCGAAGAAGACCCAAGCGCGGGTGGCGCGAGGTGGTCAGGCGCGACATGAGGGCCGCCGATATCGCTCCGGAAGATGCACAGGATCGGGCGAAGTGGCGGCGAATTATTGGAAGGGCAGACCCCACCACCATGTGGGAATAATAATGCTAAGGAAGAGAGAGAATTAACATTGTGGAAGTTTAAAGACACCATAGTTTGTTTTGATTAAACACTGTTTATTAAACAAATAAAGTGGAATAAACAGTGTTTAATAAAACAAATTACAATGTCTTCAATATAACATACGTTCCACTGTTACGTAACACAACTCGCAAAATTTCGGTAATATTTTGTAATATACACAGTCTGTCCAATGGGAAAGGTGGCTGATTTTATTTTCACGTAACCACCAGTGCCATCTGTGGATGAATAAATGAGTTAACTAGCGACACATTTCGACTATCTTCCATTAAAGTTTCAAAGCGCTGGTTCATAATGGCGTAACAATTGATAGTACCTTCTGAGTCTAGGTCGGAATAGGAACAATGAAGCAACGTGCCAACATTCAATTTTATTGTAAATTGGGTTAAAGTGCCCCAGAAACTTTTGAAATGTTTCAAACTGTTTATGGTAGTGAAGCAATGAGTCGTAAGGACGTTTTTAAGTGGTACGCAAGATTTTGTGATGGTAGAAAGAGCAATGAAGATGATCAACGGCCTAGACCATCATTGACAGTTGGAATTGAAGAAAATGTTCAAAAAGTGGCGAAGAGCTCACTGGAATTTTTAAATCCACTGCCGATCTTATTTTAACGAAAAATTTGGGCAAACGAAAGGTCACACACTGACTGACGATCAAAAAGTTTGCAGAGTGGAGCACTGCAGAGACATAAGAGCGGCTGATATGAATCCAGACTTCATGTCAAGTATTGTAACAGGTGATGAAACATGGTGTTTTCAGTATGAGCCGCTTACAAAGCGCCAGGGCTCGGAATGGAAGGGTTCACAATCTCCGAAACCGAAAAAAATGCACATACAGAAGAGGCGAATCAAGACTCCTCATCATTTTCTTTGCTTACAAAGGACCAAAGGAATTATCCACAAGGAATTCACGCCAGAAAGTTAAATGGTGAACGCCGATGTGTACTTGGGTGTTTTGAAACGTTTATGGGCCAGGATTCTTCGAATTCGACCCGAATACCGGGAAAAGAGTTATGGTCTTTGTTGTACGAAAATACACCGGCGCACAAAAGCAAAATTGCACGCGATTTAATGGCCAAAAAAGTATCGTGGTGCTCGATCACCCCCAGTATTCACCTGATTTGACTCCATGCGACTTCTGGCTATTCCCGAAACTGAAATTGGCGATGAAAGGAAAGCGTTTCGACACGATTTCAGACATCCAAAAGGCTTCGACCGCGATTTTGGAAGCAATTCCCGAAGAATGAGTTTCAGGAGTGTTTCAGAAAATTTTACAACCGCTTCCAGTATTGTATTGACTCACAAGGAGTGTATTTTGAATTAAAGGTAATGTAAACTAAAAATAAATAATGTCTTGTATTTCATTTCTTGTCAGCCATCTTTTGACGACCTCCGTGGCCTGGTGGTAAGACACTTGTCTGGCGATCCGGAGGTTGCGGATTCGATCCCCGCTGGAACCCAGATTTTTTTTAAATAGGATTCTAGCCTGGTTAATACTTAGGGCCTATAAAAACATCTTTCTGGTTGGTTGGAAGAGATTGTCACATGGCAATAAACTCGCCAGGTTAAAAAAAAAACTTTCGCATTGGATAGACCGTGTACATAAATCGAACGTACTATATAGGTATATAATTTAAATACATAACATTATTTCAAACAATTACTTTGTAATTAGCACTATAGTTTTATTGTATCTTCACGTTAGTTTAAGATAATTTTTATGATGAAGAAGTAAAATAAGAAGAATTGATAAGAATTTCCTGGCAATCCGTCTCCAAACTTCGCTAACAGTCCAGTATTGAAATAACTATAATAGTATATGTTTCATACCAGGGGTGGCCAACTTGTTTGCTGTCGCGGTCGACTTTTTAATTAAAAAATAGCCGCGATCCACTTATCAAATTCACGAAATTTTACACTTGGTTAAATTTCGCATGTACAATATCATATGTGACACCGTAACATACTGTTATTTACAAGAAACCTTCATTTACGAATTATCTATCAGACAATTACTTACATTTTTTTACTAAAAGATAGCTGACTTTAAATAATGTAGTCATTGCAAGTGATTTTATAATAGGTATTATAGACACATTATGTTATGTTAATAACATATACTAGATTTCTTTAATTTTACTTCTTACCATAAATTGCTATTAAACGGATATTCTGACTGATATTTACTACGCAGAGATAGAAAATGTCTTTCAAAATTACCTTTCTTAGTTATTGCTACAGATGAATGACATATTAAGCAACATTTTTCTTTTACCATTGTAAAAAAGTAAGTCTTGGATTTTTTAAGTTCATAATTTTAATTGGAAGGGTCTTAAAATTTACAAAATAATGGAATGTACACTTTTTTACCACAGCTTACAAACTGGTAAGAAACTCAATAAGTTTATAGAGCTTACTCCATTTGAATGTTTGATTGTCAAGCTGGGTGGACTTTAATATTAAATCGTATGCTCACCGGAAGAAAGGCAGGAGGTGATCCGAACAATAGCACACTCCCAGGGCAGAGTGCGTTGATAAGTGCATGCGTGTAATGAGATTTAGCAATATCGCACGCCATATTGTAAATAACGAAGACGACCGCGATCGACCTGTTGGCCATCCCTACTTTATACCTTTACTATATTGCACATACTCGTAATAGGCAAATATGGTTTGCGGTAACTTAATACCGTTGCAGATGGACACATAAATATATGCAAAAAGAATCCAACCCACATTTTTTAAGTGTTTCGATAAAATCGAGCTTCGTTTTGTATATATTTATTTATAATACATGTAATGATTTTTTACATACATACATCATCACGTTGTTTCTCTGTCGAGGTAGGCAGAGAGCCATACTTTCCCAACTCGATTACCAGAACATTCTATTTCTCTGACTTTTTACGTTTCCTACTATCAGAATATCATTCACTTGATATAACCACACTTTCCTTGGTCTTCCTTTCACACGCTTTCTACTCACTATATATCTGTTTTGTTAGTTGTTCTTTATTCATTTGTTCCACGTGCCAAAATCATCTCAATGTACTCTTCATCATCTCATTGACTACATCAGCATTTATATTTGTTCCACGTGCCAAAACCATCTCAATGTACTCTTCATCATCTCATTGACTACATCAGCATTTATATTTGTTCCACGTGCCAAAACCATCTCAATGTATTCTTCATCATCTCATTGACTACATCAGCATTTATATTTGTTCCACGTGCCAAAACCATCTCAATGTACTCTTCATCATCTCATTGACTACATCAGCATTTATATTTGTTCCACGTGCCAAAACCATCTCAATGTACTCTTCATCATCTCATTGACTACATCAGCATTTATATTTGTTCCACGTGCCAAAACCATCTCAATGTACTCTTCATCATCTCATTGACTACATCAGCATTTATATTTGTTCCACGTAACAAAACCATCTCAATGTACTCTTCATCATCTCATTGATTACATCAGCATTTATATTTGTTCCACGTGCCAAAACCATCTCAATGTACTCTTCATCATCTCATTGACTACATCAGCATTTATATTTGTTCCACGTGCCAAAACCATCTCAATGTACTCTTCATCATCTCATTGACTATATCAGCATTTATATTTGTTCCACGTGCCAAAACCATCTCAATGTACTCTTCATCATCTCATTGACTACATCAGCATTTATATTTTTAAGAAATTATACTATGAAATATTGTATTGCATAAATTATAAAGTATGCAAGGAAAAGTAAATGCGACATATGGGTGAATAATGGAAGATCGCGAATTATCTCATTTCGATATTTTCTCAGATGACGGAAGAGTTAAGAGGGATATCGAACGGCGTGTAGCGATAGGAAATAAAGTCAATGGGGCACTAAAACATATCGTCGTTGTTCTGCGAAAAACATTTTAGTCCAAATATTGAGTTTTGAGATAAATGCAATTTAAGTTTCGGAAGACGATGTAAAATCAAGTTATATGATTTTTTATCTTTTCATAACAACGAAACCATATAACTTTTGGACATTAATGTTTTTTTCCATGTGTAAATATTTTTATTTTAAGTAAAATGGCATCAAAAAGTCATTTTAAGTAAAAATGGACTTCAATGCTTTTCGCAGAACAACGACGATATATACTCGAACCAAACAGCATCAAAATCTGCTAAGATCCACAATAGTATTTTGGAATCAACTTGGATTTATGGGAGCGAAACGTGGACGTGGAAAAAACTGAGATAAACCGAATAAATGGTGTAGAAACGCGTGCATTGAGAATAATATATGAAGTGACAATATATGACAGAATACGATAAATTGATACGGTATCATCCCTTCATTCCGTAATTTTAATGTTTAATTAATAATTTAAAAAAAAAACGATGCATCGTATTTTGTGGATTGGATCCTTTTTGCATACAAATGTCAATATGATACTTCACTCTAACATTATGTAATATCCATTCGATACGGTCTGGTCTTTGCAACGCTATTCACGTTGCATTATTTTACGGTTTAGTCAAGATATGTACAATGGATGTTGACAAGTCCAAGAAAGGCCTTGCCAAGTCTAACGCTATTCACGTTGCATTATTTTACGGTTTAGTCAAGATATGTACAATGGATGTTGACAAGTCCAAGAAAGGCTTTGCCAAGTCTATCGCTATTCACGTTGCATTATTTTACGGTTTATTCAAGATATGTACTCGTACAATATATGTTGACAAGTCAAAGAAAGGGCTTGCCAAGTCTAACGCTATTCACGTTGCATTATTTTACGGTTTAGTCAAGATATGTACAATGGATGTTGACAAGTCCAAGAAAGGCTTTGCCAAGTCTATCGCTATTCACGTTGCATTATTTTACGGTTTATTCAAGATATGTACTCGTACAATATATGTTGACAAGTCAAAGAAAGGGCTTGCCAAGTCTAACGCTATTCACGTTGCATTATTTTACGGTTTAGTCAAGATATGTACAATGGATGTTGACAAGTCCAAGAAAGGCTTTGCCAAGTCTATCGCTATTCACGTTGCATTATTTTACGGTTTATTCAAGATATGTACTCGTACAATATATGTTGACAAGTCAAAGAAAGGGCTTGCCAAGTCTAACGCTATTCACGTTGCATTATTTTACGATTTAGCCAAGATATGTACAATGTATGTTGACAAGTCCAAGAAAGGCCTTGCCAAGTCTAACGCTATTCACGTTGCATTATTTTACGATTTAGCCAAGATATGTACAATGTATGTTGATAAGTCCAAGAAAGGCCTTGCCAAGTCTAACGCTACTCACGTTGCATTATTTTACGGTTTAGCAAAGATATGTACAAAATATGTTGACATGTCAAAGAAAGGGCTTGCCAAGTCTAATGCTATTCGTGTTACATTATTTTACGGTTTAGCCAACATATGTACAAAGTATGTTGACAAGTCCAAGAAAGACTTTGCCAAGTCTATCGCTATTCACGTTGCATTATTTTACGGTTTATTCAAGATATGTACTCGTACAATATATGTTGACAAGTCAAAGAAAGGCCTTGCCAAGTCTAACGCTATTCACGTTGCATTATTTTACGATTTAGCCAAGATATGTACAATGTATGTTGATAAGTCCAAGAAAGGCCTTGTCAAGTCTAACGCTATTCACGTTGCACTATTTTACGATTTAGCCAAGATATGTACAATGTATGTTGACAAGTCCAAGAAAGGCCTTGCCAAGTCTAACGCTATTCACGTTGCATTATTTTACGGTTTAGCCAAGATATGTACAATATATATCAATCTGGCTACCCCTGTTATACGAGTATATTATAGATCACTTAAGCTCTTAAATATGAATATTTCAAGACAATTTGTACTGGAAATGTCTGCAGCGGACTTACGCAATAGGAGCAAGGCACGTTCTCGGATGATTACCATGCAGTGATTTAATTTGCATTGCAAATACGTGATGCATGTTTGTGGTGACTCTCTGTGCTCAGTATGAACACTAGGCTAGCTGGAGGGAACTCCAAGCCATCTATCTGCACGTAGCTTACCTGAAATGGACAAAAAAATATATATTAATTCAAATATAGTGTAAATACTCGTATATGCTAAAAAATATGAAAGACGTATGATGACTCAATGTTTGAATGAAGACATCAGAAATGAATGCATTGATAAAATGAATGCTTTAAATAAGATGAAGAAAGGAGCTTTGAGATAGTTTGGACATTTGGAGTGAATGAATGATTAAGCCAGTATACAAGTCAGAAGTGCAAGGAGTGCGTGGAAGAGATAGACCGAGGAAAACGTGGCTGGATTAAATGACCTGATTTTGAAAAAAATATCAAGTTAGAAGTATGAAAAATAGAAGATTCGACGACGAGTGTGGAGAAGGTGAAAAGTGTGCGCTTAGATAGAAGTTTAGCCCATAACATATGCTGATATGTTATGGGCTAGTGAAAGGAATTAATGAAGAAAGACTAACAAAACAGACGTGTTGAGTAAGATAAGGGAGAGCATGCTGATATGTTATGGGCATGTGAAAGAAATAAATGAAGAAAGACTAACAAAACAGATGTGTTGAATAAGATGAGGGAGAGCATGCTGATATGTTATGGGCATGTGAAAGGAATGAATGAAGAAAGACTAACAAAACAGATATATAGTGCAAATGTATGTGGAAGGTGTATGAGAGGAATCCAAGGAAAGTATGGTTGGATGAAGTGAGTGATATTCTGAAAGAAGGAAACGTAGAATGTCAGAGAAATCGAATAAGTTGTATGGATGTAGAAGAGGCTAAAGATATGTGCCGAGATAGGATTGAAAATTTTATTTTTTAAAATCTTACCTACCAGGCCACAGAGTTCGATAAAAAAGGTAGAGAGTCAGAGAAATCATAGAAGGTTTATAGGTGTAGAAGATGATAACGACGTGTGTGTGTGTCGAGATAGGAAAATGTGACGTTCTTTCCTCTCTGCCTACACCGACAGGGAGATGGCGTGATGGTATGTATGTATAAATAACACTGGCGCATATTTTACACATTGTAACTATTGTTATACAAAATAAATAGAGAAATAAGATAGGACACAAAAATCCCGCAAAATCCAATTAGAGCAAAACGATAAGGCGTTACTGCGGCTAAGTACTCGTACCTTTCAGGAAGAGTTATGGCCCAGTCAAATTTCACTGATAATTCATAAATCATCTCAGCTCCATGCCTCAATTTACCAAATTGCCCGGGGCGATTGGTTTTTGCTATTACTTTCTAGTTCAGGGATGCAACGGAGTCAAGCAACCAACCATGTTATGTTACATTCATTAATATAAATCTTCTCCATTTAAAAATAAGAACATTAAAAATATCTAATACATGACTGTTTTAACCTTTATATATATATTTTTATGGACTAGAAAACTATAGTAGAGCACACAATATATGATATGAATTTTAACAATAGTAGTAAAACATAGCTTATTCAAAATGTACGATCACTCTATGCCTCTTGCCCGTTATGTAACCAATTAACACGCGTGTGAAAAGTTCGAATTTCAAAGTTCAAACAACAAGACATTCAACAAAATCAACTAGTTCATTCAAGTATAATACACATTCGCGTCGCGAGTCCCTTATGCCCGTCACTCTATATGCGAGGTAGCGAGAAAGAGAAAGATTTTGGCGAAACGTGAGGTAGAGGGGGTGTCTTCTGTCCCAGTGTCTTGTTGTGTCTTGCATTGTCGGCGTCTCCAAATAGATTACGCGACGAACTTCCAATAATATTTGTTTCGATAAACCCGTATCAAAATGTCTGTATAAAAAAACAATTTTATTGAACCAATAGGAAGTGGACGATTGTATCAGGAATAATGGTTTCGTAAATTCGGTGATATTGTTAAAAAATAGTGTTGCAATTTGTCTAATTCGTAATGAAACTGCCGTGACACGTGCCTTCAATGTAAGACGTAATTTTGAAACGAAACACTGAAAATTAAAATTATGTCAAATTAATAATAATTATTTATCTGACAAAATTTTAATTTTATTATTTATCTGCACAAGAAGATTGGGCATATTTTTTGACAAATTTTAAGAAATAGGTTCGCCATCCCTGTTCTAGTTTCTACAGTTAGGCCCTGTGCATCAATCACACGGAGGATGGGCTGAGGGACAGATAAGTAGGCTTGCGGGTCAAGTAAAGGAAAATAGACTTAGAGAAATGAAAGTGAAAGGAGGAACCTTTGTACTGAATGCAGATAGTTTATTGGATAATATTTTAAGCGTGAGCGGATTTAGAAAATAAAGCAGTCAGAAATCATTCTGATATATTTTCTCAATTAAGATCCTGCGGATTTAACAAAATAAAGCATAGTCTGAAATCATTCTGATATATTTTCTCAATTAAGATCCTGTCTGGATCATTTCTTTTCTCAACAGTCTCAAATCGCATTTAAATAATATATGCATACCGTGTCATTTGTGGAGTAGGCAGAGATTTCTTTTTTATTATTCTTCTTTTTTATTATATTTATTCTTTAATCTAGATATGCGGGGGTGTGGGATGGAAGCCCCTTGATGCCCTTGCGGTCGGGCTCGCCCTAAATTGGTGGGGTGTATCTCGGCCGTGGGAATGTTTGTGGGATGAGCCCGGACCTTTTGGTGTATTCTCTCTTGAATGTATTTTTTTCTTTTTTGTCATCTACTATATTTATTTTCTGTGTTTATTTTTTTGTATATATTCCTGTTTCTACGTGTTTAAGGGTGTGGGCTGAAAAACATCTGGTGTCCCCGTGGCTGGGTTCGCCCTATATTGGTGGGGTGTATTTTGGCCGAGGGGATGCTATTAGATGAGCCCAGACCTTTTGATAGCTTCTGTGTCTGATGTATTGTCTGCAATTTATGTGTTTTAGAAGTGTTATTCAGGTGTGATCTTGTACATACTATGTTGCTGTCAATAAACCTAATATTTATTTATTTATTTTATTTAGATAACAAATCTCCAAATGTTTCTATCCAAGCACACAACTTTCGTCTCTTCCACATTCATTCATCTCGTCATGCACAATCTTCTATTATTCATACATCTCAATTGAACTTCTTTCAAAATCAGGTCCATTAGATCCAGCTACGTTTTCCTCGGTCTATCTCTTCCACGCACACCTTGCACTTCTGACTTGTATACTCGCTTAGTCATTTATTCACTCCTAATGTCCAAACCATTTTAAAACTCCTTTCTTCACCTCATGTAAAACATCTCTATTGTCTATGCATTCATTTGTGTCTTTATTCCGTCTTTTTTACCTCATGTAAAACATCTCTATTGTCTATGCATTCATTTGTGTCTTTATTCCGCCTTTTTTACCTCATGTAAAACATCTCTATTGTCTATGCATTCATTTGTGTCTTTATTCCGCCTTTTTTACCTCATGTAAAACATCTCTATTGCCCATGCATTCATTTATGTCTTTATTCCGCCTTTTTAAATGATTATGTGGTCTAATGTCGTCAACAATGGAAAAAATATTTTTTCTAATAAATAAATAATCTTCATACATTGCACTGTATTTACTTTTGTTGTTTACAGTATAACTCGGAAGGCTAATTGCAATGTAGCGATCTCTTCAAATCAATAAAAAATATGTTAAAGACTAACTAGAACCCTTATTTAAAAATGGGTATCAATGGGAATCGAACGGGATTGACAGACAGGCGTCGTATCAACCAGGCCACGGAGGTCCTCAATTTTTTATTTATTTTACACATGACACGAAATATACATAATTTGCGAAAAAACAACAGGTAATTTAATTCGGACACACAATTTTAATGGATCTGGGTTTGTTGCCTTTCATTTGTCGTGTCCCCAGTAAACTAGGCTTTTGGCTGTATCTCACTGAGTACATATAGGATGAAAAAATTAAATCGATACTTCTTTCCGATTTTGGATTATATAAAACCCCGTTGCACATTCTCATCAACCTGACAAACAGTGACACTCAATTACATATGTATAAATCACGCGAAATCAAACTCATCACACTTCATCACTCCAGACGACCAAAACATTCATCCTATAATATACCGCACACAAACATAAAACAATATTTGACATATTACATTTTGTCACCTTTATAGAAAGGTGACAAAATGTAATATAGACGAATAGTCGTCACGAGAACCATTAAAAATGGGAGTACATTTTCTTTCACAATGCTTGCTTATAATAACATGTTCTGAAAATCGTGTTTGGAATGTGTATTCTGTGAATATGCAAGTGAAATAGTTCTACCTATATAAAAGGATCAAGAGACGATCGATGAAGAGCTGGGGGCGGAGAGAGAGAAAGTGGCTGTCGCTTTCTGTTCCTTAAATAGACCGTGCATCTTCAGCAGTCAGAATAAATATCTGCCAGACCAGACCATAGCACACCAGAGCATAAGGGAACAGATTCACTAATATGATGGTATATTAATATCCACACACCGCATGCCAGATCTCAGGACACGCGGCGGGCCGACTGACAGACCAATGAACACCGGTGGAATCTTTTAGATCATAGTTTCCCAAACTGGGTAATATCGCCCACTTGTGGGCGATGAAGGAATCTTGGTGGGCAATACTGGCTTCGTGAGAATTTGGTGGGCGATGTGAGGAGTCAAATGGGCAATAACAGATTGTTGAAAAAATCTGTCTTTATTACGGACATATCAAGAGTTTTGGTTACAAAACCAAATACCCAAACTTTATTCAGGACTATGGGTTGTAGCACGAAGATTTTTGATTCCATTTCCGTCATCATATTTAGTTGAACGTGGATTTAGTGCAGTCATAAGTCTTTTAACTAAAAAGAGGAATCGACTACAAATAGATGTCAGGGGAGATTTAAGGATGCTATTGACAAAAATAGAGCCTAATATTGACAAATTCATAGCACAACACCAGGTCAACACTCCTTCTCATTAAATGTTAATATTGATTTAAATTTTTTGTTTGAAATTAGTTAGAGTTAGAATAATTATATTTTTTTTGTTTATAAGTGAATATATTTTTTGTTTTATTTTATTATTGTAAATAACTTTATAAATTCAATTCAAAATTATTTTATTTCCAAACTTCCTATGTGAAATTTAAAAAAAAGCACATGTTACATGAATATATTGGTGAATATAAAAAAAAATACGCATAGATACGCTTACTTTTAATTATTATCTTAAATAAAGATACAGTTTTCTAAAGGTGGGCGATGAAAAATATTGACGTTGAAAAATGGGCGTCGAGTCAAATAAGTTTGGGAATCCATGGTTTAGATGATGAATAAACAATAAAACTGGTGCACCTATTCAAAATTAGTCTAGAAATTTGAGCTTAGCATTGAGATGACTGGAGCTAAACGATCATAAAAAAATACAAAGTTGATTCATTATGTAAATATTTATATATACACCATCACACTATGTCCCTTTATGGCAGCAGAGAGGACGTATCACCACGCCTTTCTATCCATGTACACAGCTCTTGTCTCGTTCACATACATACATCTCTTCATACATAGTATTCCGTTTCTCATACTTCTTACCTTTCCCCCAGTTAAAATATCTTCAACTATCTCCTTCGTCAGTCTACCCCTTTCTCGCTCTATTAATTTCAGACATTCGCAACTCATACTCTCTATGTGGCCAAACCATATATTTTCGTTATTCTACTTACAAAACTCATCATGATGAAAATTCGGTACATGTTATACTCATACATATTAAGAGAAAATGAAAAATCGGTACATGTTATACTCATACATATTAACAGAAAATGAAAATTCGGTACATGTTATACTCATACATATTAAGAGAAAATGAAAATTCGGTACATGTTATACTCATACATATTAAGAGAAAATGAAAATTCGGTACATGTTATACTCATACATATTAAGAGAAAATGAAAATTCGGTACATGTTATACTCATACATATTAACAGAAAATGAAAATTCGGTACATGTTATACTCATACATATTAAGAGAAAATGAAAATTCGGTACATGTTATACTCATACATATTAAGAGAAAATGAAAATTCGGTACATGTCATACTCATACATATTAAGAGAAAATGAAAATTCGGTACATGTAATACTCATACATATTAAGAGAAAATGAAAATTCGGTACATGTCATACTCATACATATTAAGAGAAAATGAAAATTCAGCCCCCAACTTCGTATCCTTACATTCGACTAGTTTTTTTGTGTAATATTTTTGATCTGTCAATAACAGTGGGTTCGAATCTCTAGTAAGAGCCCCCTTGAGGAGAATCTGCTGTCTAAACGGAGCTATATAAATTGTATTTTTATTATTATTATTTAGAAATCTAAGTAGCAAAACAGAGGTTAAAGGAGATGTACGAGTATGTTCAGTCATATGAATTAACCTTTACTAGAGTCCCTGTACCTCTACAATTTGTTTTACGTGCATCCACACGTGTGTCGCTTTTCAGGGCGCGTGTTCTGCACAATGTCTACACCGAGTCCCGTCACCTGCCGGCCACGTGCTGGGACCGAAATAGACGCTGGATAAGGGCTTCTCTGGAGACAGTGTCGCAACAGGTTTTCTAGCATTCCGTCAATGTGCTAATTAACTAATAATATTAATGTAATGTTGCTCTTTTATTTTATTCGTGAGGTTGAAACATTTAATTTTGAACTTAATCGTTGATCTAAATCGGCAGATTTCTATACGCTTAGTTAATACAGGATTATCAACGTCTGAATTGATTGATATACGATTGACACTTTTGACGACTTTTCTAAGTTCCCTAAATTTTGCTGAGTATTGACATTAAAAATATTATTTTTCGAGACAGATAAGAGGTGTCGATTTATGGCCATCAATACTTATGGATAAAACCAGGCTACCTTCGAGACATTTACGCCACTGCATGGACCATTGCAAGATGCAGGCGTGTAAGGGAAGATAATGTTTATGCAGCCCTATCCCACTTTTCGAAGTAATGGCCCGCCGTTGCCGGCTGCGCTGACTGACGCGAGGCCTGCAACACTACAATCCATGCAGCGCACCATCAAACCAGCACACACTTCCGACACTCAGCACTGATCTAAGGTACTTGGGACAACATGAAATCCCACTCTATAGGTATACGATGTCCCAAAAAATGCATACTTTTACACCATATAACTTGAACTTGCTGCAGGAATTTGTCATAGCACGCATTCGTGAGGAGTTTAGAGATGAGAAGGACTTTGATTTCCAGCAAGATGGTGAATATATCTCCATAAATTTGGAGTTTTAATCTTAGATATATATGCCTTAATAAATAATTAACTAATAACCATTCAAACTGAGAACAGTTTTTGTTGCACCTTCTATTACAACAGTAGAGATCTTGAAGTGAATCGTGATAAAATGCTATACTTGAGAAAATGTAGGATGGTCCCAGTGACATTTGAAATGTCATGTCTCAAAGGGATGGGGTAAAATCGTTTTTTTTTACAAATCAAATCGTTTTTTTATAAATCGAAAAATTGTTTTTCTGTAAACTGACGTTTTAATTCCTAATTTTCATTATACTGACTTTCCTAATGTATTGTATGATTTGTATCTATCTTTAAATAGGCCAAGATCCACTATGAATTAATAGTAATTACGAACATTTAATTTTAGGTATAAAAAAATCGAAAATCCAATTATCGTATACCCCATCCCTAGCCAATGCAGACTAACGCAGTGACTTTTGACAAACGTCACCAAATATTATTTGATTTTAACAAACTGACACATTTTTGCTAATTTGTAACAAGATGTATTAATTTGTCATTATTGTTAGTTTTATGTAATGTATAATAACTTGCTATTTATTAGAATCGAGGCTTATATTAAAGTTGATAAAATAATAAAAATTACTGAACGTCGTTACAACGTTGTACTCGTATTGGGGCAAATTTGTGAACTGTCACAGGGACCATGCTACATTTTCTCAAGTAGATTCTTGTTTATCCGGGGTTAACCTTTATTGTAGAGTATGGATTTTACCCATGGTAGAACTATGGGTTCCAAAATTTTTCAATGGGTATGCTTGGATATTACTCCTGAAGGGATATTAGAGATCTACGCACCTGTGTATACACATACAAATTACTCCTGAAGGTATATTGGAAATCTACGCACCTGTGTATACACATACAAATTACTCCTGAAGGTATATTAGAGATTTACGCACCTGTGTATACACATACAAATTACTCCTGAAGGTATACTCGTATTAGAGATCTACGCACCTGTGTACTATATACACATACAATTACTAACAGGAAATATATTATAAAAAACCACTTGTTGGTCTTATTGCGCCATTGTGAATGAAGATTGTTTTCGGTGCCGTATTCACGAACTGAACTGTTAAACTCATCATTTTGCATACGGAGTGGTCTTGTAAATGAATTTTCTGATATCGATATCTACCATATCTCGGTGGATAAATCGAGGATTGAACTCCTTAATAAACGTTGTACCGTAGTACACTTTCGTTGTATACAAAACAACCTTATTGCCATGTGGCAATATCTTTCAACCAACCACAAAGATGTAAAAGAGGCCTTAAGTAAAAACTAGACTGGAATCCTTTAAAAAAAAACTGGGATCAAACCCGCAACCTCCGGGTTAGGAGACAATCGTCTTACCAACGGATACCGTATTTGTATGTATAATTAAGTCACTAAACGGGGAAGTATAAGTTATATTGTTTCTGTAGTTATTATTAGATTGGTCATATTAAGATTTTTCATTTTCAAAAAATTTTATTTGATCTACAGTGAATCCCCGTTTTTACATTTTTGAAGGGACTGATAAAAAAACGTAATTGGAGGGAAAACGTAGATTCGGGGCTAGAAAAAAAACGTAAAATTGAAAATTATTTTTTATTTAGATAATCACGCAATTTTTTCAATCGATTCGCGATTTTTTATTATCGTAGCCAAAGTTGTAATGGGTATCCCCAAATCACGCGCGAGCGAAACACGTGAACCAACATGTTTATTCACTTTTTCGAGAATTTTCCTTTTCTCGTGAATCGATAATATTTTTCTTTGCTGAGACATTATTTGAAGGGATTAAACGAAAAATTAAAAGAAATGAAAACAATGTAAATTGACACACGCCAATTGAAATTGTATGAACACGACCGACACGTTTAAAACACAAGCATAGATTGACCAAATACATATACAGTCTGCCTGCCTCTGATTCGCTAAATTTCCCACCAATTCCATCGTATTACACGACTCGTGTAACCTTGACCATGAGCGCTGCAGGTGCAGGTGCACACGTGTCTATAAATAGAAACAACATATTTCTGCTTCCTAATATTCATTTCAAATATTTTAAATCGTCGCGCAATTAATTAAATATGTTTATAAATTGATTTGCATTTTAAAAATTTCAAACGTAAATTGCGGGAAATAAAAACGTAAAAGCGGGTACTTAATGTACTAAAATAAAACGGGATTGGAAAAATTGAACGCAAATAGCGGGAAAACGTGAATTCCGGGCACGTAAAAACGGGGTTTCATCCTAATTGGGTTAAACCAGTATCAAATGTAAAATAAATAAATAAATAACTATTGTTTATATTCAGTACTCTTCCATTTATAATCTCATGTTATGTAAGCGAGGCATGTGATCAAATTGGTGACATATCGCGCAATTCTCGTATCAGCTCTGACGGACATGATAACATACTATACACGGACAGTGGACACGATACTGGCGGTCAGCGCTTCCTGCCCACACCAGCATGGACCGGATGTCATCACAGTCGGTGTACATCCATTTGTCCACTTTTCGGCAAATACCCAACACTCTGACACTAATATGCTAAGATACACTTCAACGTTTACCAAACTATAGGATATTCCTTACTCGAAAATATTATTTGTGTAAAATAATGCATTCGGTTTATATAATATAACACTTATTCTTCTCCCTGGCTCCATCCCAACTCACTGTCTGCGAAGACTGTTGGGTTCAGCTCTCCTCGTCCTCAGGTTGTATGCTCTTCTGTCCCGGACCACGTCCCCCAGGCCGTGCCTCTGCATCAGGTTATCTTTTTGCACCACCCATGAATTCTTTGGTCTTCCTCTGGTTGTTATTCGAGGAAGATCCATAGAGATTGCCTAGTTCACAATGTGATCGGGTGCTCTGCGTCCAACGTGCCCATACCATCTCAATCGCCTCTCCTCCATCTTGCTGTTGATGTTTGTAACACCTAGGCTTCCACGAATGCGTGAGCTTTTTATTTTGTATCTTAGGGACACACAAGCTGACCATCTTAGCATGCGTATTTCAGCAGTTTTTAGTTGCCTAGGTAAGAGTTATACATCGTCCAGCATTCGGAGCCATAGAGGAGTGCGGGTCTGACAATCGTTTGGTATACTTTTCCTTTTAACTTTACTGGCATTTTCGGATCACATAGAACTCCCGTCATTGATCTAAACTTCATCCATCCCACACTAATTATATGTGTTACATCTGCTGCACATCTTCCATCGCTATGGATGAGTGACCCAAGATACTTAAAGGAGTCACAATTTGGTAATGTTTCTCCATCCATTTGCATTACGGGAGTGACAGCATTTGTGTTCTCGAATGGTAGGTACAGATACTCTATATATAATATAACACATGCTGAAATATTTATTACATAGTCTTTTCTATGCGGGGCATTTGGTCCCATATATTCTATCATTAAAATATTATCCCTCCGAGGGTATGATAGAATCAGGTGTATAGCCGCGCGGTAACGTAGTGGAATTCCGTGCGGACTCGCTGGTTCGAACCCCGCGCTGTGTTAGGACTCGGTCACACAGGTAGGAGCTCGCTTGATGCTTAGAGTTACGCTGCGAGTTAGGCGACTTATCTTAGAGAACCAATGCACCGCATACTATCGCAATGGCCACACTGCACGCTTCGCGCCACACTACATGACGATTAGTCACAGAGTGAATCTCCTAGCGAACAGACATATTGCTTAATTTTATTGTGTAACCGTGATTTTACAAGATGGCGGAAGTTTTAATAACAGCTGTGTATAAAAGGGAGGCTTTGTGGAACCCATCGAGCAAATTATACAAAAATGTACCTGTAATAAAATCACTTTGGAATTAAGTTGCGCAGGAAGTAAATAAAGATGGTAAGTTGTAATGAAATTGATTCGTTTTGAGAGTAGCAACGTTTGTTGACTCAACCGCTCTCAAATGTCAAATAAATTTGTGCGAAGCACTTTGGTGTGGCCAAGCATGAAGTCACCTAGTATATGAGTCACGTAAAACCTAGCTTAGCACCTAACAAAGCACTTTGGTGTGGCCTCGCCCTATCGCGATCTACACTAGAAGATCGAAATCTTCTTTATTTTTTTTATAAGCGCGACGTTACATAGTGATAAATAAAGAACTGCCCAAAGGGACTCTTCCTCGTCTAGTATTCGGGGGTATATACGATGTTCCGTATTCTGCTAAATAGTCTAGAAAATATATTGACTTTTAAAAACATTTTTCTTAATAATATTAGTAAAAAGACAATTTATATAGTGCTGTTTAGAGAGAAAACTCCCTTAAAAAAATCAGGATTTGAACCCACTCATAAATTTTGATAAGACCTCCAAAAAAATATTATCTTTAAGTGCTTCCTAAAGTTGCACACGACAGTCATATCTCTGACATTAGAAGACCAGCAACTGCAAAAGCTCTACGTATGATATCCCGCCGTATTCGATTGATTTTAAACAACTAATTTATTAGATTAACCGCGTGAAAAGGTCACACCGCGTAAAAAGAAAACGATTATATTGAGGGATAGGTGTACTTCCATGTCGATGTAAATAATTACATCGCTATGAGATATTTTCTTCAGTTTGTTTCAAGATTGCTTCGGCGTGCTGGTGTCACTAAAGGACTTCCAACAGAATCTGCAGAGCTGTGCTGGCAGCAGATTGGACACACTGATACTACAATTGGCCACAATTTAATCATCAACTCAATGACGCTGCGGAATATTAATGGGCTTGATTACTTAATATATTAAAAAAATAACTTCTCGATAGCACTGCAAAAGATTTTTATGACGCTCGATTAAATAGACTGAACAAATATAATTGTCTATTATAATTTATTTATTTCATCAAGGTACAATGTAAAAAATTCCTAAGATAAAAAAACACGATTCATTACAATTACAATAAAACCAAGGATGAGAGTAAAGGCGCAATTCGACTGAGGCAACACTGAACGACATGAGGCATGCGACATGTTTCCCAGTGTTGCCTGTTCCTAGGTGTGCGACTATGTGCCACAAATTTTAACAATGTCGCATGCGGATTTTGACTCCCCGAGTCGCATGCGTTTTGTCGTTAATACTATACGTGTAGCATGCGCCTTTAAACAATTCAATGGAGGCAACGTCAGTTTGGTACATCATGTACTATATTTACAAACAATCGTGGCGGCTGCATATTTGGTAATAGTTTTGAATCGGATAAAAAAAAGAAAGCCACGGTGGTGGAGAAGAGAATTATATGTTGATAGTCAAGAAGCTCAGAATGATAAAAAGCTGAACGCAAATTCTTTGCAAACGCAGATTTTTTTCAAATTGATTACAATGCAATCGTATTTACTCGCTAACTGCTTCAGTTTATCATTTGTTATCCTGTTGTCTTTATAATCACTAATTTTACTATTCCATAACTCCGGTGAATTATGATAATCTTCAATAAACAAGGTAGTTTTATAAATATTCCACTCCATGTCGCACGCTACAAGCCGCACCGATCCGCTGACTTTCGGATAACGGCGACATTGTTCGAGACGCTGAAACATGTCGAAAGGTGACGCATGCGTCCCGGCAACAACAATCAACATGTAGCATGCTACAAAGATACTTGATTCTTGTCGCTTCGTGTTCCTTCGATTGAAAGACTGTAGCATGCGTCAATGCCGCGTGCTACATGTTGCCTAAATGTTGCCTCAGTGGAATTGCGCCTTAAGACTGATGTTGTGGAGATGTGTGCAATAAGGAAAATTTGTCGAGTGTCAATGTTTGAAAAAAGGCAGACTGAAGACATCAGAAATTAATGCATGGATAAAATTGATGTTTTAAGATGAAGAAAGGAGTATTAAGATAGTTGGGACATGAAGATAGAATGAACGATGAAATAACAAAACATACTCGTACTATGTAGGTTGACTTGACGTATGGAAGTGAAACTTGGACTTAGCAGAATTAGGATAAAAGTAAGATTAATGTTGTGGAGATGCGTGCACTAAGGATTTTTTTGGAGTGTCTATATCAGGAGTGTCTATATTTTTTGGAGTTTTTGGAATGTATATATCAGAAATGAATGCATGGATAAAATGATGTTTTAAGGAAGGTGAAGAAAGGAGCTTTAAGATGGTTTGGGCATGTAGAGAGAATGAATGACAAAACAATGACTAAGCGAGTATACAAGTCAGAAGTGCAAGGTATGTGCGGAATAAGTAACGAAGAGGTTTTATTCATATTATAAATTATACTTTCGTTCCTAACATATTCCGTTTTCACCCCAAAGCCTCTTTGGCATATTTTTGGTTAATTAGAAGATATTTTTATCATCATCAGCATCATCATCACGCGATGCCTCCATCGGATTAGGCAGAGGACATATCTAAATTTTATTCTATCCTGTCACACACATTTCGTTTCTATCACATTCATTTACTTGGTCATGTATATTCTCCTATTATAAAGGCTTTTCCCTTTTTTCACAAAGAGATTTTCTAATGATTATAAATTAGCCAGGTTGTATGTACCGTGTACAACAAGAGTGCCGTAAAAAAAAACATAAATTGTGAGGTGCGGACAGCTAACTGGAGACGGCTGCGTATCGTGTGATCAATTATGCATGTCCTTATTTTTTTTAATTTTTGTAATCATGTTGATTCGTGAACTTACTTAATTATGTATTATTTTAAATGTTTTACTGTCTTTTAACTTGGTTTTGTAGAAAAGTTTTAAATTATTTAAAAAAATTTAAAGATTAATTTAGAAATATTGTTAATGAAGCACAAACTACTTTTATAAATAATTTTATAAGGTACATTGTATTATTGATGAAAAATAAAATAAAATGAAATAAGTGCTAATCAAATCGAAAAATGAAAAGTATCATTATGGAACTGCAAGAGTCGCGACCCTGTACTTTAGGTAATGTGCTTGGTGCTGTCCTTTGTAGTCATAAATTAATTACAGCGATCTGCATGACATCCCGTCCCTTTGACGTGTTGTCACTTGTGTCAGCAGCAATTAGTTTGTTAGGCCACAGTCCAGAGATTTGATCCAGCTACAGAGAAGACTGGCTGCTCCCGATCTGGACAATTGGGACAATTGTTACGGGACCTCTCAACGAGATGATTGATGGGCCAGGGTCAATTATGAGTCGAGCTGTGCACGCAGTATATGACACAGTGGAAAAAAATACTAATATTAAAAAAATGGTTGATTGTACTATATGGTCAGATAGTCCATAAAAAATAAACATACATACACACCATCACGTCATTTCACTGTCGGGGTAGGTAGAGAGGACAGAGTACCAAACTTTTCTATCTCAACACATATCCTTAGCCTCTTCCACATCCATAAACTTTCGCATACAACCTCTACAATTTCTTCGGCTTTCAACGTTTCCTTTTTTCGAAATATCATTCTCTTCATCCAATCATATTTTCCTTGGTCTTCCTCTCACACGCCTTCCATTCACATCTTCTACACTCATACACCTTCTCATACAACTTAAACGATTTCTCTGACTTTCTACGTTTCCTTCTTTCAGAATATCGCCCACTTGATCCAACCATACTTTCATTGGTATTCTTCTATTCATATTTGTACTATGAATCCGTTTTGTTAGTTTTTCTTCGATTATTCGTTTTATATGCCCAAATCATTTCAGAATGCTCTTCTTAATGTTACTTAATATATTAACCTTAAACTAATATTTATATATTAGGAACATATACACGTATATACACGCACATACACGCATATGCACGCATATATACACATATACACACATATATACGCACATATACATTAGATTAGGTACTTCCTCACATCTGCATATATTCAGAAAATCATATTTATATATTAGGGACATATACACGTATATACACGCACATACACGCATATGCACGCATATATACACATATACACACATATATACACAAATATATACACACATATACATTAGATTAGGTACTTCCTCACATCTGCATATATTCAGAAACTAATATTTATATATTAGGGACATATACACGTATATACACGCACATACACGCATATGCACGCATATATACACATATACACACATATACATTAGATTAGGTACTTCCTCACATCTGCATATATTCAGAAAATCATATTTGGCAAAAACATCGCAGAAAACCTACCAAGGGAAAACGAACTTTAAAATAGCCTTTGTAGACCCTCCGATATGTAATAGTAATACATTCGGCTTTAGATATAGTGTCGTGTATGTGTGTAGTGTTTATATTACAATAAATGATAAATTTTATATATTATTTATAGTTAAGGCATTACAATTGTGGAGGTTTGATAAAAACAAATTACAATGATAAATTTTGATAAAGTCTCCTTCGTGGGTTGTCCTCAAGTGCTTCCTAAAGCTGCACATATATCTAACACTTAAAAGGCAGACCATCCCATGCCACACGACCAGTAACGGCAAAAGCCATGGCATAATACCCCGTCCTATTAGATCTATCCGATATGTGATAGTAACACATAAAGAATTATAAATTTTCACAAGTCGTCCTAAAAAAGGTTGTCTTCAAGTGCTTTCTAAAGCTGCACACACCACCCATACGAGTGTCTAACATGTCTACGCTACAGAAGAAGAACATTCTACGCTAAAGAACCAACAACGAATAGGTACAGCTTTCTATTATGGACTTTCTTTATCTTATATTTATCTTGATCAAAATGTCTTACTTCAATGAAGTAAATATGATTTATATTCATGAATTATAACGTTGATACTCGTACTATAAATGCATCAGTGCGGTTTGAACAACAAAGCATAACTAACCTAACCGAACAATAGAGCTCAGCCCGTTGCTCAAACCAATATATTATCATTTAGGGTATGTCACGCGACACTGCAAAGAATTAGATCCGGACTGCACTGAATTGGAATCACTCTTCTAACAATTATTACTAAAATACATTATTTAATTATTTATGCGTGCACTGATAATAAAGATAGTGGAATTGTGCTGAATAATCAAGTCCAGCTAGAATGGATAGCTTCAGCCGGTGTTAATGTAACCGATGATATAACTGGTGCAATTTGACAAGCTGACAGTTCTAGGAGCGGCCTATGGAGCGGGGCACGTGGGCATAATGGAAATGCATCAATAGGAAAAATAAACGGACGCAAATACCTATATTCGTAATGTCTGCTCAGGGGCGTAACAAGGGGCGGAGTAACAAATACACGGTACTGAGGGATTTTTTTGCAATTTTAATGTAGTAATATTGTGTACATCTTGATGCGTTTATTGCTTCATAACGCGTTTTCAAGGTCTCATTGTGTGCTAGTGCCCATTTTGATTTATGGAAACGAAGCCTGGATATTGAAAAATACTCGTAACATCACATCTTTTTGTGTGTGGATTGGTGTATGCTGATAATATGTTATGGTCGTGTTAGCGGAGAATAGAGATGAATTAATAAGAAAAATGTACGAGAGATGCGAAAAGAAAGATCTGAGAATGAATGATGCGAAACCAAAAGTCATGGTGATAGAAAAGTGTGAACGGAAAAATAAACACGATATATGGGTGAATAATTAGAGATTGAAGCAAGTTGAGGAATTTTACTATTTGGGCAGTATTTTCTAAGGTGATGGAAGAGTTAAGAGGGATATCGAAAGGCGTGTAACGATAGGAAACAAAGTTAATGGGACACCAAATATATATATATTTGAATCGGAAAATATAAAAATTTGCTAAGATTATAGTCCACAATACTATTTTGGTGCCAAATTTCATGTATGGGAGTGAAACGTGGACCTGGAAAAAGACTGAGAGGAGCCAAATAAATGCTGTAGTAATGCATGGCTTGTGACGAATACATGAAGTGATATTGTATGACAGAATACGAAATGAAGTAAATAGAGATGTATGTTATGTGAACTAATGTTTTGAGCAGGATGACGAAGAACACTCTGAGATGGTTTGGGCATGAGGAACAAATGAATGAAGAAAGACTAACAATATATAGTGCAAATGTGAGTGGAAGGTGTGTGAGAGGAAAACCAAGGTCTAGTGCTACGTCCAAACAGATTGTTTATCGGCTTTTCCAGTTCACCGCTCTTCTTTTTTCCGTCGTCCTTGACTGTCCACACAGTGAGACTCTGGAATCAATAACAAACCAATGTTCGCTCCGTCCTTGGCACGCTTTAAGAAGCGACTGGAAAAACTCTTAATCTCTAATCAGTAATATAACGTATTTCATTTCTGATTTTTCACCAGATTATATTTACAATAAAAGTGTAAAATAAATAAGGATGTTAGTCGAGTGGGGAAAGTCTAGCGCTCTGCCCTCAGCGCCTACCCCCGCAAGGAAATGGCCTGAGTATTGTATATATGTATGTATAAATGTTACGCTACTGTTTGTTTTAAATTAATTTGTTTGCCGTCCGATTAATGTAAATCTGTCATTTTTAGTCGAACCGTATACTTCTATTGTAAATAGGTATTCGTATAAGTCAATGCCGCCCGGTACATTGAAGTGTTCAGAAGACATCTTGTGAGGAATAAATTGTCAATGAAGACTGGCAACCCACTCGATTGCATCACCCATGACATCATGTAAACATATGGTTTTTACACTTGACACACTCGTATATCCCCACTTATTCACTTATCGTATTGTATACTTAAAGAGATGTGTATATTTCCACACAAAACAGCAAGAATTCGCGAGCTTCAGCGAGTTGAGCAAGTGTTCATTTGTATTTGATCTGGTGGAACAAAATGTGTGGGTGACTTTCTCGATTTAACCTAATATTATAGAGGTTATTGATATTTGCACTGAAGGATAGGTCTTAGATTTAAATGCCAGATGTTTTATCTTTCATTATTACTCTCCTCCTACGACCTAAGTGGCCTATTTCGTAAGACACCTGTCGTTCCATTCGGAAGTTGCGAGTTCAATTCACGTTAGTAGCCAATTTACAAACAACGATTTCATTCCGGTTTTCACTTCATACCTCGATAACTTTCTGGTTGGTTGACAGATAATGTTAAATGTAAATAAACCCGCCAGACTGTACTACAATATTTTTGCAATCTTGTTTTAGATTATAAACTTGCAATCTTAAATAAGAACTAAACAATTTTTAAACGTTTTAAAATGATGGCTTTATATTTTATTACTAGTCGAATATGACAGCATTTTAGTTCTCGGTAAAATAACATTTATTTTTCTTTTTGTATTGTACATAGAATTTGTAAACAAACGATCGGAAATAATGGCAAAATGTTGCGAATTGAGCGAAAAACAAATATTATTGTATGAAGATATACGGGAGCATAACTTGAAAACTATGGGAAGAAGGGTTGACAATCCGAGGCGCCTAGTCGCCATGGCGCCTGCAATATAGTATTCACCTGATACAGAATCTTTCCCGTGGTTTTTATTATCTTGTTTAATAGAGAAAAAGTTTTGGAGAAAGAGCATCTTGAAGACTACAAAACTTCGACCCTACCACCACTATCGATGTTATGGGGGGGAAGTCCCCAAGTGCTATCTACACTAGAAGATCGAAATCTTCTTGTTAATGACTCGGAAAGACTTTCTTCTCTAGCGGCGACACACCGAAGTGTGAAAATGTATGCAGCGACGACTCGGAAATATTGTTGACTCCAGTTTCCTACATTGCAATTTTCATCGTATTTATGCTAGCGTTAGTGATCCAAAGGTTAACGTTACCAACTCATTTTAGCGGCCTGGGTTCAACTTCCAGTGTGTCACGATGAAATTTATTTAAAACCAAGCCATATTTTACCTCAATTTCTATGTTAGTTATATTGGCGTTTAATGGCTGAATTAATATGCAAAGTAAAAATTAATGAATGAATGCCCATTTCTCGTGATGAATACAATAGATATATCGGACGTATGCGTCACCATAAAACATAATTGCTTTCTTGTTGTTCATGTTAGTTGAATATTGGTATTTTGATGTATAAATTCTTGGTTATATTTTGATGTTATTTGGTATTTTTCAATTTTTGGATGTATATTTTGTTTGTTGGGGACCGCGCTGTGTCGCGACCGTAACGGAAATGCGACTTATGCACGGCCATCGCGAGACAGTATCGCGAGTCTTCCGGCCTATGCATGCGCAAAACGAATATTTCGCGAGTTGTGACGGCATGCACGGACGAAAACAGCCACTTGCACATAAGAAGTAACAGAAGTCAAGAATACATTCTCAGTTTACTCTGTCTACTGCCTTTTACTTGCGACCATCTACTACCTGCCTAAGAGGAATCTCTTCTACCTTTCACCGATCTACAACTCTTCACCGTGAGCTGAATTCTCCGAGAATCGAGCAGCAGCCTTCCACCTATTGCTACAGTCTTTGTATCTATGCCGTACAATAGAATACATTATCCAAAGTCAGAGATTAGGGTTCTTGTCGATGATTTTACCGGAGATGATTACCTAAGCCAATTTGTGATAGGCATATCCTATTGCATACAGGACAACAGCTTCAGTGTTTCGGGGTTGTCATCGTCTTCTTTTCTTATTGGGTCCTTGATAACAAGCAATAGTTCTACGCTTTCGGTTCGATTTCCTGCCATAGTCAAAAATATATCTTAAATGATGAACACGTTTTTTTTCTTCAGAAGACCACTTAACACCTTTTCATCTTCAACATTTCAGAAATCATTAACTACTGATCCATACCCTAGTCATCCAGAGGAAGAACTTAAAATTTGATATATGCGTGAGGGATTGCTACAAAAATTCCATAGCAGAAAGTATAAAGAACGCGAGTAGTGGATCAAGTTGGTCAACCAGAGTAGGGGTCAGCATCATCATTGGTCACGACATTAAGACGCGAGGACATAACAGAGAAGAAATAAAAATATACGAAGAAAAAAACGAACTAACGAAAAGAAAAAAAAAACGGGCACGAGTGAAGAAAAAAACAACGTTGTAGTGATTGAATGGTGCCAACATTTGTACAATTTACAATATTTGACGAGAGCTTTCAGTCAGACTCCGTTTAAAACAGTTGGGGCCATAATGCGTGAAGCCGGCGTCTGCTGGCAACTTTCCACCTTTCCACCAAGACACAGCTGTTCAATGGCGTATTTATAAGTCTTGTGCTTCTTGCCCTCCCATGTTGCGTCTGTCTCAACCCACGGTGCTCGGTCGGCCAGGTGAGTCAGACACAGCATAAGAAATAGACTATCAAGACGGCAAAAAATATTCACAGAAACCACAACCAATGTCATCATCATCTCCATCACGCCATGTCCATATTCGGATAGGTAAAGTGAACAGACCAACATTTCATTATATTCTGGCACATACCTTTCACATCTGCCACGCCTGTATGGACGCAGATGTATACTATCACGCCGTTTCCCTGTTGAATTAAACATATTTCCTCCTAGTGTTCGGGGGTATAAGGATACATATTACTTTGGTCATATCTATTCTTTAAAAAACAGTAAAACACATGGCAGTGTGCTCCGATCGCCTTCGGTATGCCATCGAATCCAGTATCCATTTGAATATATTGTAATACAATAATAACCGCGGTAAATGCGATATTGAAAGAAAAAGAGCAGCAAGCAGCAGAGTGAACGGTGAGTTATAAATACAACGTGTTTACTGATCGAGCATTTCAAGAGAACTAACGATGGCTGCTAATAATGTTATCTCGATCCCAATATTACAATATTCAAGCGAAACTTGGGTGTGACAAAAATTTTAGGTAAGTAAAATAAACGCGTTAGAAATAAGCGCGCCGCGAAGAGGTGTTGAAAAACAATGCATAACAGAATAAGGATGGAGGACTTGATGATAAAATGGGGATTGAAAGACGTAATGCTTAAGATGAAAAAACAAGCAGAGATGGTTAAGTCACGTAGAATCATAAATATTTAAAAAATATTTTTTAAAAGACCTAACATAGAAAATCATAGCACAACCCAATGAACTAAATTCTGAACGAGGGAAAGTGAAAAGCCTTTGTAATAAGAAATTATGTACGAACGTAGTATAAGCAAAAGATGTGTGCCAGACTAGAAAGAGTGGAGATTTATTTATATTGCCTACCCTAGTATAGACATTGAGTGGTAGCGATGATGATGAATTTCAAGATATTTCTATAAAGAGTTTTCAAATAGTTATTTATAGTATACTAAAAACTGTAGCCTGTTAGAAGCAAGAAACAATAATAATAAAATAACAATTTATATAGCGATCAGATATCAGACTTCTCAAGGTGCGCTCTAAGGAAATACGAGATATAGCTCTTAACGAAAAAAAATTGCCGACCCCTGGTATAATGTATCGTGTGCCTCTCATTATGTGACCAATATGCCGTAACTTCACAGTTCGAAGTGAATCTTCTTTGTTATAAGCGGTTCTCGATCCCTATAGATAGAAGTAAGTACAATACTTCCACATTTGATCACACGATCTGTCCAAGGAATCTTGAGGATACGCCTGTAGATCCACAATATTTTATTAAAATTAATATTTTCTTTGATGACCTGAATACAAAACAGTGCATACACACAAATTCCAGCTATCTGAACGTTTCGGCGCTCTATTTCCGTCTAGCAAAAGCATTCCAGCACCTCCCCCCCTGGAGAGGCGCTTTGAACACGCAGAGATGGATATATGATGCAGTCCGTCATTATTTGGAACTTTACGGCCCATTTCCTCATGAAATGTCGGATATTAAGTAATATCTCAGTTCTTCTTCCTCCCAACAGCATCCGATGCTTTTCAATATGTGTTACGATGATTTGTGTGATTATTTTAAATGCTTTGTGTGGAGCAATTTACAGTAAAACTCGGCAATATAAAGACAGTTGTACGATGTACTTAATCTTTTTCTCCCTGGCACCATCCCAACTCACTGTCTGCGAAGACTGTTGGGGTCAGCTCTCCTCTTCCTCAGGTTGTATGCTCTTCTGTCCCGGACTACGTCCCCCAAGCCGTGCCTCTGCATCAGGTTATCTTTTTGCACCACCCATGAATTCTTTGGTCTTCCTCTGATTGTTATTCGAGGAAGATCCATGGAGATTGCCTGGTATACAATATGATCCGGTGCTCTGCGTCCAACGTGCCCATACCATCTCAATCGCCTCTCCTCCATCTTACTGTTGATGTCTGTAACACCTAGGCTTCCACGAATGCGTGAGCTTTTTATTTTGTCTCTTAGGGACACACCAGCTGATCATCTTAGCATGCGCATTTCAGCAATTTCTAGTTGCCTGGAGTAATACATCGTCCAGCATTCGGAGCCATAGAGGAGTGCGGGTCTGACAATCGTTTGGTATACTTTTCCTTTTAACTTGACTGACATTTTCGGATCTCATAGAACTCCCGTCATTGATCTAAACTTCTACGCTATACTTAATCAAATGTGAGAATACAACAATTGGGCAACTCCTTATCTGGTTGGGAAGATATTTTTAATGTAGATGTTGTTGAGTTCGGGTCCTTTTCCGATATTTCCTCTTAAATCTTAGCCCTTGACTGGGAGACTGGTTATTCCATTTTATCTAAATGCTTGTTTTTTGTAATTTCGTTTATTGATTTATTTGAATATTTTTTGTCTTTCAGTGTTGTACTTTTCTGCATTGGCGATTTCATGCATCGTATGTGTTCTCAATTGTGTTGATTTTTCGATTTGTTTATATTTTATATTTTGTTTACTATAATAAAAATATAAACGACACTTAAGTTAAGTGTCGTATATCTTTGTAAATAAATAAATATGCGATTGATCAATAGACATTTTCTGATATTGCAAATTAGCATATTAAACATACATTTAATTACTTACGATTTTTTTTATGCAATGAAACGGTTAGTTAGCAAAATAACCTCTAAATTTTGACATTTCTTTCAATGAAAGTGTTAACGGTATACAGAACAAGGAAAATAATTTATTAAATTATTTTCCAAGTTAATAATTATTTACGTGAAAATTAAATAAACATGATTCAGTATTCTATTTTTCTCTATTAAATGTAAAACATTCCAACTCTTAATTCTGCGTTTTTTTTTTCAGAAATAAGGTACGTTAACATCAAAATTAAGTTTAGTTTAATGAACTTCTTTTTGTTGTTCATTTTAAATTTTAGAATTTTAATAAGTTTGCTAGTTCCAAAATATCTATTCCAATGAAAGCCCTGCATTGGGCTAGTTTAATATTAAAGAAGGAAGGCTGCATTCTAAAAACCGGCATTAGAAAATATTCACAGTTAAGTAAGGGAACGGGTAGGATTACAAACTTTTCTTATAATTTAAAATGAAAATCTAACGAAACTTATATAGAAAATATTCAAATCCACCAACAGTCGCAACACTTCCGCAACTAAATATATTTAAATACGTTATTGCGCAAAATGTTTGCTGTATTTATCAGCTCCATTCCGGCCACACCTAACTGTGGAGTCTCTTCTATTTGCTGTTTGCCTGGTTGTCCTTGGAACGCCATTACCGTGTGGTAATAGGTACAGAATGTCCTTTTTCACAAAAGATTTGCCAGGTGGCACCTGTCTCTACTGTGGAGCTGTCATGCTTTTTTATATTTGTGACGGATCATGATGGTCAGTGAACAGGCTGACATGTGTCGTTAGATGAACAGTATACTACCTTCATCAATGGGGGATGCGTGGATTTGGTGAACTCATATTTCCAGGAGGACTCGAATATATCCGTCTACTCAATGAGGTTACTGTTACGTGGTTGCATTGCGTTGGTAACACGGTAAGGAATAGAAACATATTCGATGGGGAATACGGAAAGAGAGATGATCGATACCTTCGAGATGTGTGTTAGAGGCGGATGTTCCGTATCTCTAAACCGCAATATGCGTCAAGGACTTTCGACAACATGTGGGATGGAAGCCCCCTGATGCCCTTGCGGTCGGGCTCGCCCTACATTGGTGGGGTGTATCCGTGGGAATGTTTGTGGGATGAGCCCGGACCTTTTGGTGTACTCTCTCTTGAATGTGTTTTTTTCTTTTTTTGTCATCTACTATATTTATTTTCTGTGTTTATTTTTTTGTATATATTCCTGTTTCTACGTGTTTAAGGGTGTGGGCTGAAAAACATCTGGTGTCCCCGTGGCTGGGTTCGCCCTATATTGGTGGGGTGTATTTTGGCCGAGGGGATGCTATTAGATGAGCCCAGACCTTTTGATAGCTTCTGCGTCTGATGTATTGTCTGCAATTTATGTGTTTTTAGAAATGTTATTTAGGTGTGATCTTGTACATACTATGTTGCTGTCAATAAACGTAATATTTATTTATTTATTTATTTATATTGCCAGTAAAAAATAACGAAGTTCTGGAGAAACTTATGATCGCAGGAACAGTTCAGGGAAAGCGATCAAGAGGAAGATGTCATATTACACGGACCAAATAAATGAGATAACAGGATTTTCTTTAAGCGCTGAATTCAACGTGGCCCAGGATCGGGGGAAGGATATAGCCAGATAGTGCACCAAGTTCTAGACATAGCAGAGGACTACGACGGGCAGTAATGATGAAGAAGATAAACATAAATCAAATTGTTACCTCTTGAATCTTCGAAAATACTTTAGTTTCACTTTTTGGTGCCATGTTTTATGTAAAAAAAGAAATAAACATGATAAAGGGGATTACAGCTTGACAATTTGGAAATTCACGAGATTAGAAAAAAGTATAAAATTAATGCTTGAATCTTCGAAAAGACTATAATTATGAACAATAGAGACACGGAAAGTAAACTTACTCAATCCGGAGTTTACAAATTACAAAGTGATGATTTTTCATATTTTTATATTGACAAGACGAAAAGAAATTTTGAAAAACGAGTTAAGGAACATTTAAGACGCCTGAACAACAATAATTTTTCAGAGTTCGCTAACCACCTAATTGAAAACAACCATTCGTTCGATATTAATCGTGGTTTGAGGATTCTACATATAAACCGAGAGGGATTGCATCTTGACAATGGAAATTCTCGAGATTAAAAAATCTATAAAATTAAGTTTAAATATCATCAATAACCAAACCAATTTTCATAATAACCCTCTGCTTAATATGTTCCCAATTTAAAATCCTCCCCTGTCTTAAAGATTCACTTTTACATATTTTTTTCACCGCCCCTTTCACCATTGTATTACATCTCTCCCCACTTCACTCCCTCTACCTCACCTCTTTTATATTAGGTTATTTACACTTGTACAGAATATATTTTATCAACTTAGTTTATATTCACCTGACGAAGAAGACGGTGGTCTTCGAAACTGGTTGTGAACCTAAATTGAATCTGTGGTGAACACAAAAATATAAAATAAGTTTTTTATTTTACTTATTTTTTCCTTTTATGTAAGTATAAAATTAAGTCTGGATATTATAAACAATCAACCCAATTTTAATAATAACCCTCTGCTAAATATGTTTCCCATTTAAAATCCATCCCCTTGGACATCCAGACCCTGGTCTGCCCGTAAGATTATATTTTTTTCCCCGCACCATATACCATTGAATCATAACTCTCTCCACTTATCTCCCCCTACCTCATTCCTCTAATACTATGTACTATGTACTAGTTTATCTTCACCTGACGATGAAGACGGAGGGAGGTGTACGAAATCGGTAGTAAACTCAAAATAAACCAGTGGTGGACACAAAAATATAAAATAAGTGTTTTATTTATTAATTTTTTACAAATTATTAATATTTATGATATGCACCACTCGGCAAGATTTCCTGACCGTTAGCTACCCCGTAATGTGAATTCTGGATACAAAAGTGTGAGGTTCCATACAAAAGAAGAATTGTTTCCGATGATCTCGCTGGATTGATATCTTCTTGGTGTTTCTATCAACTTGATTAGAAGCACATCTGACTCCTCTATGTTTGCTGTTCGCATGGGCGCTCTTGGAATGTCTATGGTGGCATGCTAAGATGTATCTTTGATCTAGTTGGGCTAATCTTATATTTTTCTTGACGCCGCCAAGTCCGGCTTGATGAATGTATACAATTGAGGTATTTTCAAGAGAATGATATCATCTCGCCGTATGTTTAATGTTTATACATTTCTTTGGAGTTTTAAATATATCTGGCTCGTGTTCAACGTTTAATACAGTATGAACGGATAGTATGAACGGATACAAAAAAAATTACAACAGTAATGTAACATAAGGAAATAATCTAAAATGTGGGAGGACCTGAAGATCTTATTATGTAAGAAAACTATTTCCTCAAAATATAATAAAGTTCTACTAAATTAAAAACAAGAGACATCTTACATGACAATTGCGTTAACCCTTTTAACCTTTCCTTCCCGGTGTTGGGTATCTTCTACACGTTGCTTCTAATAACCATAAATATCTCTATAGTATAAATATAATAAATACAAGGTTAAGATTTTAGGTATTCCTCCAAATTATATTTACGCATTGATTTAAAAAATAATATTAATAATAATCAGAATTTATCGACTACATTGTGGGTATTTTGTGAAGATCGGAAACAAATTCGCATTTAAATGCTGTGAGTGCCTCGACCTTGGGTCTTGACGATAGGTGAAGAGTATGCGGGAAGCGCGACACTATATTCGCATCTCACTCTTGCATACTCCACTGAATTGCGAGGAGCTCAATTGTCTCAATCGTCGCAAGCGTAAACCACGCCGGGAGTAAGCCACTACCGCTCCGCGCCGCAGTAGCTTTTGGGCTTGCAAATAGATTAGACCTACGCCCGTTCCGTGAGCGTTGCCAGATGGTTTTTTAATGTTTTCAGCAAATAAATCTCAATTATTATAATTTTAACTTCAATTATAATTAATTGAGGGGATTATCTATGAATGTTCTTATTTTTCCGATTTAAAATCGCTAATTTTTTATCGCGTACTCACTACCCAACGCCGGAGCGCGCGTTTCAATTTTAGCACCGTAAGGGAAGGGTTAATGCCACGGGGTCGATCATCGGCCTCAAAGTTTTCATACAAGTTTTTATGTTGAAAAATAAAAATATTTTTTTTTATGAAATATGAAAATTATTTATTATTTCACACTCTACAGGGAGGTTTCCATAAAAAAATAGGTTTTAAAACTAAATATTAACTTAGATAAAAAATAAAATATAAACTACTGTTTTTTTTGCCAAAAAAAATGCTTGGGATTTTTCGCACATTTTATACAAAAAATGCTGGGATTAAAAGGGTTAAGGGGGATATTCTACTCTAGAGGCGTGAATTTCGGGCGTTTTTTTTTCAGACTAAATAAAAACAAACTAAAAATATTTTTCCTACATTTTTTACAGTTTGTTTATTGATGATTTGAGAATGTACAAAAATTTTTGAAAAAAAAAAAGAAAATTCAATATGTTATCAGCTGTTATATCTTATCGAGATTATTGTCCGAGTCCTTCCGGCGCGGCGTAATTGCTGCCTCATTTATAGCTATAACTTGGTAAATATTGAGAATTAAAAAAAATTATTTTGAGAACATATTCTTAAAGGTCTAAACTTAAAGAATATGCACAAAAAAAAGATTTTTTCTTCTAGAACTTCCAGAGTAGAATATCCCCTTAATAGCCTACTTGGTAAGTCACTTGTGTTCTGGTTTCAGATTCAATTCTTATGAGAAGGTGTATGTATGTAGAAGAGGCGAAAGATGCGAGTCGCGATATGAAAGTCTGGACCTCTCTCCTTTTTGCCTACCCCGATAGAAAGACGGCGTGATGACACGTATGAATGCTTTACAAAAAAAAAATTAGGCGAGAAACGCATGCTCACGTTACCGTAGGGTTTCGTTTCGGAAGCTAATGAAGTCGATAAGGTATTTTAAAACATCTATAAAAACACTTGAAGAAGATTAATGACTGAACTAGAATTCAAATTGAATCAGTCCAAACCGATAATCGTTCCAGTCACAAAAATAGTTGTACCATCTTCAAGAATCATCACTGGGTTTAAAGATCTGGGTCACAATAATAAAATGTTATGAAAATCTCTCATTTCCACTCTCCAGTGCAATACTGATCAGCTATTTAGGATTGCTGAGGACAGTAAAACTGTTATTTTTCTTGCTGAGTGAGTCGTTTAGTTTCAAATATTGGCAAATCCAATTTTGTTTTTTGATTTATTAGTAGCCTGTATTTTAAATTTTCTTATTCCCAATACAATATTTACATGCTATTAGGATGTTCCGAAAATAATGGCTTATTTAATATTATATTGGATTGATGCAAAAGTTATGACCGTTTTTTACATATACAATTAAACATTTTTTTTTAGATTTGTATTATTTACTTAATCAATTATATAATTTCCATCAGTTCTTATAACCTTCTCCCATCTTTCTATCAACTTATTAATACCATTAGTGTAAAATTCCGTGGATTTTGATGCGAAAAATGTAGTAAGGGATGTTTTTACCTGCTCTATTAAATCAATTTTTTGCAGTGATCGAAATAAATGAAAATCGGAAGGAGCAAGATCTGGAGAATACGGTGGATGCTTGATAACATCCCAATTCAACTCATTTAGCTTGTGTTGGGTCATCATAGCCACATGTGGTCGCGCGTTGTCGTGATGAAACACTACCCCTTTTCTGTTTACCAATTCTGGTCTATCCTTTTGAAGGCCGATGTTCAATTTGGATAATTGCTGACAATATCGTTCTGTTGTAATTGTCTGATTGCGTTCCAAGAGTTCAAAATACACAATAGTGAAAAATTAGTGAAAAACAAATAGTGAAAAATCCCCAGATCGGAATTTTGTAAACCATCTTCGTACCTGTCGAACTTTGATGACATCTGCTCCATACACTTCGCAAATGTTTTTGGTTGCCACACTCGCGGTATTGTCTTTACGGAATTCATAAAGTAAACAATGACGTAAATGCACTTTATCAACCGACATTTTGAAAAAATACAAGGGCTCTTCACTGTACTCTGGCCAGGCCAAAACTGAATAGAAAGTAGAGGGAAAGCATTCTTTATACAATGGAATCATTTAAAAGAAGATACTATTCATCATTTCTTACCTGGAATTTTTTTTACCGGGGATCATAAAAAACGGTCATTACTTTTGCATCAACCCAATATTATGTCAAACGTTCTTTGCTTAGAAACATATGTTCATTAGTTTATGTTTGACAGTTAGGAATTTGTTATATTTATTTATTGAGTCAGACATTTAATTTGCATTGCTTCTTAAGAAATGGGATTGAAAATAGAAGAATTACGTTTTATTTGCATGAATTTAAACTTAGGTATTATGCATCTCAAATAGCACACAATGTTAACCAAACATGACGTGAAACTATTGAACGAATAGTGCGGTGTTGAACTGAAAAGTTTAGGAACAGAGATGTAAGTCTTAGAGATGTAGAGGGTCGAGGACGTCCTGCTGTTGTTGAAATCGAAGAATTGAAAGTTTTACTGGAAGAAAACACACAACACGCGGCACGGTAAATGGCACAAGAATTGGCTGTTGGAACTGCAAAATTTTTTGTACAGTAAAGTAAATTACAAATGAGAAAAAGTTTGATAAGTTCCACGTGGACTTAATGATAACCAAATTTTTTTTAGCCTCGAAGTGTATTATTCATTGATATTGCGTAACCGTTATTATCTATTTCTTAATTGTATTGATCTCAAATGAAAAAATGAACGAGCTAGGCTACGAAACATTATCTTATCCGCCTTACTCACTCAATCTATCGCCAGCCGATTTTCACTTTTTCGAGCACCTAACTATTGACGACAGAATAAATTTAATACGAAAAAAGCGGCACAAAATGCCTTTAAAAATTTCTTGGATTCTGATCGCCTGTGTCAAATGTAGTTTAAAAAAACTCCGCAATGATGATACAAAGTTTGATCTGAAAGACAAATTACCATTAAAGCTCGTCAAATTGATGTTTTGATTCAGAATAATCATTTTTTTATGACACGAGATACTGAAAATTGAAGAAGATTAATGAAGTCCACGAGCATTTGGCACCATTTTGTGTTTGAATTCAATTTAAAAATAAGAAATTACTTTCTGGACATTACTATTACATTTTAAGATATTTGCGATTTCTAATAAACCGAACGGAAAAGTGTTGTATTGATTTGGATACTCTTTGCAAATACTGTCTGTCCTTATTTACGCAAAGCGAATAATCCGGTTTCACTCCGCCAACATAGCATCGACTAAAATAGCAATGACAGAATAAACTCGTATTTACCGTGAAATTTATAAGAATAATATATTATTAAACAAAATAATAATATTTGGAATTGATCACCTCAATCGTGTGTCAACAATTTGTCGATTATTTTCATAAGATTTTGCTGCATATGGCTTAGTTTTGCTGCAACAGTCCAACTGTAGAGAATATATAACGTCTAGTTGCATATTTTCTATAATATCATTATTTTAAGAATTTAATTTGGAGCCAGATAACAAGCAAGCAATATGTTGTGCTTATAATAAATTATGAAACAGGAAAAAAAAATATTGTAAAGATATACGACACTTACTACATGTAAGTGTCCCATACAAATCATATCAACATATCAATATATCAACCCAATTGTCATGAACTTCTTCAAAATATCAACCCAATTGTCATGAACTTCTTCAAAATATCAACCCAATTGTCATGAATTTCTTTAAAATATCAACCCAATTCAGAACACATTAGTCTGTTCGAGTCCACGCGGCGTAAGGAAAGAATCTGTGACTATTGTATTATAGCGTAGGTACACAGAACGTGTGATTGTGTTAGTCAACTCCTGTGTGCTGATTGGTCAGTTTCTAGTATTAGTGCGTCATCGTGTCAAAAAAATGGTGTCACCACGATTTCTAGTAATAATTCAAACTCTAGTGACATTACAAAGCTAGGTAAAAGAAAGGCGTTGTCCGGTCAAACTAAAGAAGTCATATTAAATGTTTACGACTACGTTAAGAAATCACGAGAGACTCACGGTGGAGTTTGCTTATTGTTATTTTTTTATTTCTGTGTATATCTACATACTTATTTTTATGTACATAGTATTTATATCGTTTTACAATATTTTAACTTTTTTTTTCTAAGAAAGTTTTGATTTCACTCGAAGGAAAAAAAATCCTTTTCATGTAATATGAATCCGAGAATGATGATTTCAGTATTGGGATAATCCATTTTCGACAAAAACTCTTTAATTTCGTCAGTGCTTGCAACAAACTTGTAGGTTAAATATTTAATATGCCATTTTCTAGAACACGATTCTTCCCTAACGTCACGGTTTATGATTTCACCACAAATGTCATTTTATTTATCATACTGGCAACTGCACCTTTTCTATTCTTAATAGAGGCGGAGGAAGAAGGAAAAACCAAAAAGGGTACACCAATAAAGGTAAACCCACAATTGTTCTCAAAGTTGTTAGCGATTTGGTCAACATTACCAAAGTATTTTGTTGTCCTTATGAATAACATACATACATACACACCATCACGGCACACCCCTTGCGGGTAGGCAGAACGGTACATTTTTCTATCAAGGCGCACAAATTTCACTTCCTCGACATTTATACAATACCATTTATATAACATGCACAATATTATATTAATCATGTTTCGCTTTCAAAATATATTATATTATTTTTTTCTTGCACGACATTCGGCCCTTGGCCTTCCGGGCCCTGACTTGTTGTATTCATGAGTACGTGTGTACTTCTTTATGGCTACAAATTATATGAATCTTGTAGGTATTTAAATATTTATTATATCTTTATTTTAAGAGCACTCTGAGATAGTTTGGACATGTGGAACGAATAAATGAAGAAAGATTAACAAAACAAATATATAGTGCGAATGTTAGTGGAAGGCGTGTGAGAGTAAGACCAAGGAAAGTATGGTTGGATCAAGTGAATGATATTTTGAAATAACGAAGCGTGGAAATTCACATACATCGTATGAGAAGGTGTATAATTGTGGAAAAGGCTAAGGAGTATGTCGAGATAAGAAAGTGCGCTCTGTCACCTCGGGATGGAAGTCAAGCAGCGACCAACTTAGCCACAGAGGTTGTTGTCTATACCTAGAAAATGTGAAGTATATGAACTGCAGTCTCATTCGTCCCAACTGTATATGTCATCATTTAATATCCTTTGAGATCATGTAATGATTTTATCATGGCTCCACTGCCGACAGTGTCTAACTAACACATACTTGAGGTAGCTGTTAAGGAACTATGTCATCATTTAATATACTTTGAGATCATGTAATGATTTTATCATAGCTCCACTGCCGACAGTGTCTAACTAACACATACTTGAGGTAGCTGTTAAGGAACTATGTCATCATTTAATATACTTTGAGATCATGTAATGATTTTATCATAGCTCCACTGCCGACAGTGTCTAACTAACACATACTTGAGGTAGCTGTTAAGGAACTATGTCATCATTTAATATCCTTTGAGATCATGTAATGATTTTATCATGGCTCCACTGCCGACAGTGTCTAACTAACACATACTTGAGGTAGCTGTTAAGGAACTATGTCATCATTTAATATCCTTTGAGATCATGTAATGATTTTATCATGGCTCCACTGCCGACAGTTTCTAACTAACACATACTTGAGGTAGCTGTTAAGGAACTATGTCATCATTTAATATCCTTTGAGATCATGTAACGATTTTATCATGGCTCCCCTGCCGACAGTTTCTAACTAACACATACTTGAGGTAGCTGTTAAGGAACTATGTCATCATTTAATATCCTTTGAGATCATGTAACGATTTTATCATGGCTCCCCTGCCGACAGTTTCTAACTAACACATACTCGTACTTGAGGTAGCTATTAAGGAACTATGTCATCATTTAATATCCTTTGAGATCATGTAACGATTTTATCATTTGACTCCCCTGCTGACAGTTTCTAACTAACACATACTTGAGGTAATTTGTTGCGGTGGCCTTATCAGAGCGACTGACGCCTTTAATAAGTGATATTTATGTTCTTTGTTAAACTAGTTCCCCCTCAACAAAAAGTATCGTAGAATCCACTAAAATATATGGAATAGGGGTGCAAGGGACAAATTAAATGATAGGGGATGTAGATAAAAGGGAAATAATAGTCGTTTCGATATTCGTCTAATAATCGTCGGTCCCAAAAAAAATATTGACAACACTGTCAGTGGTGACGTTTATTTCGATTTTAAGTAGGGAAACGCTTGGTTGCTTGAATGGAAATGTTTGGGAGAGGTTTTATTAGCATCCTGCAAGATAGATAACTTCTCCACTATCATGGTAGTAGTGTGAGAGACTACGAGATCTATAAAGCGGATGAGTTGGGCGAAGATCTTTCTGCTTACTATTATCCTTTAAAAATATCATTAACTATTATCCTTTAAAAATATCATTAACTTGATCCAACCTTACGTTCCTTGGTCTTCCATTCAAATTTGCACTGTATATTTATTTTGTTAGTATTTCTTTATTAATTCATTCTACATGGCCAAACCATATCTGAGTGTTCTTCTTCATCCTTCTCAATACATCATATTAATTTGAAGGGGTCGGAAGTAAATAATGGCAAGCGACATGTATCACATTTTGAGATATTAAAACAAGTATTCATAAAATATTAACATTTATTTGTGAAACATTTACTAAAAAATATTGTAATTTTAAAAAGTATGATGTTCTAAGACTATTCTGTTTGAGTATTAGATTTTTTAATTATACCCTTAACTATCTAATTTGTAATTTTGAAATTCGTAATTTTGAAATTTTGTCCCTTACCATTATTTTCTGCCAAGCCCTTCAGTTTATATCATAAAAAATGATTCCCTTGGTCCAACCATATTTTTCTCAGTCGTCCTTTACAACGACTTCCACTTTTTGCATTATAAAATTGTTTAGTCAGTCTTTCATCGAGCATCCTTTCAATATATCTAAACCACATCAACGTGCTCTTTTTCACCCTTCTTAACTAACATGTTAGTATTTATCTCACACTCATCCTTAATAATTACATTTCTTACTCTCAAGACAATTTCTGAAAAAGTTATTAGTTAATAAATTGGAAACTCCAGAGAAATAATGTAACAAAAGCTAAATAATCTTTTTAAATGTAAGACTAGAAACGATATTAAAATTGCCAGTTTTTAAAATCTGTTTAGAATAACATATTATTGAATTTCTCGGTACTAAAAATTGAATTGAAAAATAAAACTAATTGACGGGTTTACGAACCTAACCCCGGTTATAAAAATTGCATTATATATGACAGTTTTAGACTGCCACAATAAAACCACACTATAGAACTATAAAGCCTAAAATATGGCAGTATTATATGATGTCACATCCACTGATAAATGATCGCTCAACGCTATCTACGGAAGTGAGGAACGGGCTGGTCTATGAAAACAGGATGGGCTAAAAATGAAAAAGTCAATCGGTTGTTTTTTTTTTAAATTTGGTGGATTTATTTCCGTAATAATTCTTAATCTGAATATGTGTAGACTTAGGAAAGTGGTTTATTTATTTTCATTCAAAATACAAACTTACGAGTTCAGTTATATTTGAATTTTTAAATACAAAAAATAGTATATTCTAAAGTCGTTTAGCTGATAAATGCTTTCTAACGTCCTCGGTCTTAGAGAAAAAAATATTATTTTACTTTTGATAATGTGATATGAAATGAATATGTCAATATCCGAAGTAGTCCCGTTCAAAAATGTTAAGGCCTTTCCAACCGACATTGCAGCTGGGAGATCCAGTCTTGCGTATGTGATTGAGTACCAGCGAGTACGGTTCATACGGGCGTAGTCTTTAATTCGATCCCACCTCCATTCACGTTGTTCTTCTTTTTCCCAGTGTCATGTCAGGTCCCCCCAACGTTGAATATCACCTGAGAGTAGACATCTTTGTCCCCGGCAGCCCCTAAAAAATCTCCAACGCCCCTTATGCCAATCCAATCACGCATATTGCGGAGCCAGGAGATTTGCCTCCTGCCAACACCTCTTCGCCCTTCTATTTTGCCTTGGATGATCAGGTGCAGTACTTTGTAATTTGCTCCTCTAAATACATGACCCAAGTAGGACACCTTTCGAATTTAAATATTAACACTCGCGTTGTTATGGAAGACAATAAGATCCCATCCATTGCGATCTTCAATATAAGATCGAACTCTTCTTTATCGTTTATGAGCGTGACGTCACGTAGTGACGAAGAAGGAACTGCCCAAAGGGACTCCCTTCTCCAACGGCGACACACCTGAGTATGAAAATAATAATAGTGACGACGGACTGAAGGTTCGACATCACAGGAGAAGGAAAATGACTCGTAGCGCAGTAAATTTACTTATAAAGTGGTTTAAGGTCTAGAGTTCAAACAGCCCAGCTGTTGCCGGCACTTTCACAGAAAGTTTTGAATGCAGCAAAACCGTCCTTTGACGCCACTAGATCAGATTAGTCAATCGGTCCGAAGATGAACCGATGTAAGGCCGAGTGGTGTTTCCTTCGGAAATTACTGACTCGATTACTCGTATCATCGCAGTACCACACAATGTGATCTGCGGATTGATCCAGATGGCAGCTGGCGTAGTCGAGTGTAATTGATAGGAACATTTGACGTTAATATTTCTAGTAATACTAGACAACTCTTCTGATGAGTTTGACAACGTATATCAAAAGACGAAGATCTCTTCGTACGCTCAAGGACTTATATCCAAATATATCTAGTAGAAACTGAGTAGGATAAAGCCATGAATCGATACCAAACTAAATTATATTAAGATATTTTTTACTGTACTTTCCCCACCATAAGTGAGTTTTGTGCCCCCTGCGAGCTCCAAATGCGAGCATTGTTTTCTAGTTGATATTGAAAATATATTTAACATGTATGATTTGTTGTTAATATTTTTAAGTGTCTGTTTCAATAAACGTAAAGTCTGTTTTGGAGAGGTGAGACTCTACAATTTATTCATAAACTTCTTTTTTTTGGAAACGGGCGCAAAAACTATCCTTATACTCAAGTTTTGTACATGTATAATTGTATATATTTAATTTGTAATATTTTAAATGTCAATAGTAGTGGGTTCAAGTCCTGAGTTAGAGCGCCCTTGAGGAAAGTTTGCTCTCTAAACGGCGCTATATAAGTTGTCGTTTATTATAATAATTATAAGCTGTAAATTTTATTTCTGGTCACTCTGTAGATATAATACAAAGATGGCGTGCAATAGAGGTGCCCACGTTAAGCTATAAAAATTACTTAAGAAGAGACAGCAAAAGTAGTGTTAAATAATTATTAATGGCGAATTGCGACTCTATTACGAGGCACGTTGTGTCATCGCGCATAGACAAAACGTGACAACTCCTTTGCCATAAATCTGGCTATTCAAACAGTTCCTAAACTGTAGATATTGAAAGCCAATGTAAGATTTTTTCGCCGCTTAACGATAACACTGGTTGCTCCAAACGTGCGATATTCGTATTATCAACAAAATTTCCCCTTATATTGTATAAGATGCATCTGTTGGGAAATCAATTTGCTGAGATTCCCGATATATTATATTTTTCCACATTCTGTTATAAAATAAGTTTTAGTGCAGAAATTATGCAATGCTTAATTATGTTGTGAATAATTTAAGTATTTCTATAAAAATATATATATACATATTTACAAGTCTATTTCGATTTGATTGTGGTTATCCTTGCTGGAAATTAAGGCGATTTAAGGGGCATGATACGTGAGCAACATGAGAGATATCTAGTAAAATTTTTGAAAATAAATGTAGCGAAATCAAAGGATATGGTTATGAAAAAGAGTGGCAAAAATGATAGCAAAGTGTGGCAAAACGAAACTGACATTGCCATAACCGTCAACGGCGAGCGCTACAGATCGATGATAAACAATTTCTTGAAGCCTAAACTGGATGATATGGATACGACATGTGATTCCAATAGGACGGCGCTACGTGCCACACAGCGCATGCCACGATGGACATTCTGCACGAACGATTTGAGGGCATGGTTATCTCGCGCGGCGGCGACGTGAACTGGCCACCGTGCGATTTAACGCCTTTAGACTTCTTCCTTTGGGCTATCTTAAATCGCAGGTCTATCCGTATAAACCGCAAACAATTGATGCCCTCAAAGTCAACATAACGCCATCCAGCAAATTCAGCCAGATTTATGCGACAAAGTCATCGAAAATTAGACCTCCCGAATACGTGCCACCAAGCAAAGCCGCGGCGGACATTTGAACGACATTATATTCTATACTTGCCATAAAATATTCTTTCAAATAAAAAAAATGAGTGGATGTCTCACACACAACTTGTCGTATTTACATTTAAAAATCGAGCGCCCTTATTGAAAGACCATGTATTATAGTTCTTCAGGTGTGCTAAAAAAAGTGGCAAAAATGATACTGCATAAAATAATGTTGGTGCCCGCCTTGACGTATGGAAGAGAAACTTGGACTTAGCACAAAGATAAGAATAAGAATGATGCTGTGAAAATGCGTGCACTAAGGAAAATTTGTAGTGTCAATGTTTGATAGAAGGCGGAATGAAGACATCAGAAATGAATGCATGGATGTTTTAAGTAATATGAAGAAAATAGCTTTAATGTTGTTTGCACACGTGGAGAGAATGAATGATGAAAAAATACAAGTCAGAAGTGTAAGGTGTGCGTGGAAGAGGTAGACCGATGAAAACGTGGCTAGACCAAATAGTTAAATGTGAATAATATAATATTGCGCATGACAAGACGTGTGAATATAGAGGAGGCTAAAGTTGTGTACTTGGATAGAAATGTTTGAAGATCTCGTCTTTCCGCTTACCGGCAAGGGACACGGCGTGATGATATGTTTGTATGTATCGTAATTTGTGGATTGTCTCTGTGAAATTCATTGAGCGTTTATCCACAATGACACTTGACAACTTCATTGTGGATTGACAGACGCTCAATGAATTTCACTATTTCGGAATTTTCTTGCTTCGACGTATGTATTATATCAAGAAGTAATGCGCGTTGGATTAGTGCCATCAATAATTAAAATATAATTTATCATTGTATTATTATTATTAACAATAAGTAGGGTTCAAGTTAATTCGAAAATTTTGAATACATAAAACAAACCCCCTTCTGACCTGAAAAAATATTAAATCATAGCCTATGTTGAAAAATGTTGAGAGCCACCATAATTAAATGCTTCCATAAAAATCTGCATAATTAGATAACTTTCTGTAGTGGAGGCGGCAACCAGGACCGTAAGAGGACACATCTGGCAAAACCGTAGAATGGTGATACATTTAAGTAAACGGTTCAAGGTAAACTTATTGCAATACTACGTATTACGCCTTCGTAAGAACAGGTTATAACCTAATATATTGCTTGCCAGTGATCAAGGAGTCCAGGCAAATTAATAGAAAAGATTTCTTGCGATGACTATATATAATAATGGGCAGAATGCTGATGACTACAGAAACAATAGTCGCCTCGAAGTACTTTGGGGCGAAACTAAGACTCGATTGGTTCACAGGTATGTGAAAGGCATTTGTCACTGTTGGCACTAATCTGGAAGGTACTTGTCACTGTTGACACTAATCTGGAAGGTACTTGTCACTGTTGACACTAATCTGGAAGGTACTTGTAACTGTTGACACTAATCTGGAAGGTAGTTGTCACTGTTGACACTAATCTGGAAGGTACTTGTAACTGTTGACACTAATCTGGAAGGTACTTGTCACTGTTGACATCTATGTTATGTGATATATTGTTGACAGCCATGTGGAAGCTATGATAATTCACTATTTATTTTTCGTAAATGGAAAAAAATGTTTTGAAAGTTTTCATTTTGTTACTCGAATAATCGATTAGTCGATTAGGCATTTACAACCTCTGTAGTCTAGTTGGTAAGACGCTTAACATCCATTCGATGGTATTGGGTTTAATTCCCGATGGTACAAAAAAAAGAGAACTAGTCTGGTAAGGGTGTGTTTCGTAATTATACTCATATAGGATAAGCGTGGGGCGAGTGTTGTTGCCTCTTCAAGTGTGGGGTGGGGCAACTAAACGGTTTGCGTTTTGCACAACGATGTATACCATATAAGAAAGAAGATAAATCGTAGGAGCAGTATAAGATGTATGAATGTGGAAAAGGTGAAATGTGTGTCGAGATAGGAAAGTCTCTGTTCCTCTCTGCTTACCCCAGCAGGGATACTTTTGAGCAATAAACAAAAATGATCCGTAGTTTCACCGAATTTCGTGATGTCTGACTGACCCACATGCATGACATATTAAATAATTGGCCAGTATCTGGACTTGGCTGAACAAAGGAATAGCGGGACCACAACGTCATGTCGACCTCCGACACTGACCCTGGCTAATTGGATGGACGATTAACAACAAACAGAGCCATTCTTTATACTAACAATCTCTATCAATTAAGAAGAAACACACATATTTTTTTTTCTTCAAATATTCTCTTAGGATTGAAAAGTTGGAAGAGGATTTTTTTTATATTGTGGTTTCGAAAGTGTATTAGTTCAAGTATGAAAGGCGCATATGGATGCATATCTGTCTTTCAGGCTGTCCTCAACTTCTTTGAGGTTAATACTCCAGTTATTTGGTAATACATTACTTACTCCATAACCTAGGTGACGAGACACCTGTCTTCCAAGTTACGGGTTCGATTCCCGTTGAAATTCCATTTATCACTTAAGGCTTCATTCGCATCTTTCTGGTTGGTTGCTAGAAATTGAGGTAAATGACCGCACGGTAACACACTGAACTTCCGCGTGGAAGATCCCACGCTGTGCTACTCCCCTCGTATGATAGGTATTTTTTCCGTCTAATATTCGGGAATAAAACGATACATATGACTTACGTAATATATTTTCTTTAAAAAAAAAAGAGACAAAAAAACACCTTATTTTGCTCCGATCGTCTAACTTCGATGTGCCATCGGATCCAGCACAGCGGTTTGGCTGGTGAATTTGCTGGTGCGCAACGGCTCACTCACTTGAAGAAAAAAAACTACGACACAGTCTCACTTTCCAACTAAATTGACGTTGGAATGGCAAGGGCGTCCTGGACTACGAGGCACAGCAACGACGACCAGATATTGTCACATGGCAATAAACTCATCAGGTTGTACTGTATACAACGAAATTCTTATATATTATGTCCTCAGTGAGATACAGGCAAAAGCCTAGTTTACTGTGGACACGACAAATAAAAGGCAACAGCTGATGTGTCCCTAAGAGACAAAATAAAAAGTTCACGCATTCGTGAAAGCCGGGGTGTTACAGACATCAACAGTAAGATGGAGGAGAGGCGGATGGATTGAGATGAAAAATAGAATTTTTTTTCAGACAGCCGCCATTTTATGATTTTTTTTCTCTTCGGTACAAAATATAACGACATTATTTTTTTATCAAGAAACGTGCATGATTTTTGTCTCAGAATTACGAAAGGTCGACTAGCTCACCCCCATTTTTTTACGACAAGATACATATAACAGCTGATAACATCTTGAATTGGCAATTATTTTTTTCAAATTTTTTTTGTACCTTCTCAAATCATCAGTAAAAAAACTAAAAAATGTACATGAAAAATATTTTGTTTTTTTAAGTCTGAAAAAACGCCCGAAATTCACGCCTCTAGAGTATGGTAGAATACCCTCTTAAATAAATAAATAGCTTCCACTGTAGTATACATTCCCTAAATATCACAGTAAAGGTGTACATTCACAAGTATTAATTTATGTTCACTGATTATCCCCTCCTAGTGTAAGAAAAATATAAACCATATCACAATCATGCATGTTGTCTTAACACAGACATAATGGTTTCCGAGCTATTGACGTTAGAGCAATGTTGGTGAAAAGAAATTGAAAACAAAAAGAGCACAAGGCTGTGGGGTTATCAACAATGCAATATTTTATATACGTTTATAAACCACACATTCGAGTCGGTTAAAAATATAACATGACAGCATGCTGAGATAAAACCGTTTGATGACTGCACACGATCGATTTCACGAGAAAGATTTTTGGCACGAAAACAAATGCATTACATAGGTATTATAAATCATTTGCTTGTTTCGTGGAATATACATATTCTAAATGTAGAAAGGAATGCTGAGTCTGGAGAGTAAGATAATGTATTGAAGAACAATGTAGAATAAACAGGAAACCCAGCTATTGTATATATATAAAAAAATACCGTTGATAGTTGCGATATACGAGCATATACACTTGTTTTGTAGGTGGCATATAAGAGGAAATAGCATGAAACTCATTTGGACCTTTGAACAACATTTTCAAAAGTGATCTCTCAATATCTTTGAAGCGCAAGGTCAAAAGGTCAGATATGGACGCTCACAGCAAAAAAATACACAGAAGCTTCAGACCGCACAGAGGAGCATGGAAATATGTACGAGGCATATCCAGAAAGTAAGTGTACTGAATTTTTGTAGGTTACAATTTGTTTTATTTAAACAAAAAAATTACGTGGTTACCGTAGTACATATGTAAGCCATTTTTCGACATAGTCGCCATTCCTCTCAATGCAGGTGGTGAAGCGGGGTATCAATTTTTTATGCCTTCCTCGAAGTAGTTTCCCGCCAACCCCTCCGTCCACTTCTCCACCTCTTCCTTTACCTCCTCATCGGTTGAAAACCTTTTTCCACCCATGTGCAGCTTCAGGGAGGTAAAGAGATAGTAATCTGAAGGTGCTAGGTCAGGGGAATGCGCGGGATGGTTCAGGACATCCCATTTAAACGAGACGAGCAGTTTCGTCTGGCATTGTCGTGCAACAGGCCGACTCCCTTTGTCAGCATGCCTCTCCTCTTGTTCTGAATCGCCTTCCGCAATTTTTTTAGGGTCTCACAGTATCTTGCAGAGTTGATGGTCTCCTCTTGAGGCATATATTCAATTAAAATTATGCCTTGACAGTCCCAAAACACGGATGCCATGATTTTCTTGGCTGAAATTGTGGTTTTGAACTTTTTGGCGGAGGGTGAAGAGGTGTGACGCCACTGCTGAGACTGCCTTTTGGTTTCAGGCGTGTAGTGTGCAATCCAAGTTTCATCTCCAGTAACGATAGAGCGGAGAAATTCATCTCCATGGAGTTTGCAGCGCCTCAAAAACTCTTGCCCGGCCTCCCCTCGATTCAACTTGGCGGGAGATGGGGTTGACATTTTTCACGAAACGTGTTGTCGCGTCGACACTTCTCAACGTACTGACCTCGAACCGGTCTCGTTGCGGAGGGGAAGGGTCAGGCTACACGGAAGTGTAGCCAACATGTCGAAAATAAAATCCATCCGGTCGTGAGAGCCTCAGTACACTTACTTTCTGGATACGCCTCGTATATACTATTATAAAAGAGATCGTAAAGGAAACTTCTGGATTGGCAATTAAACAAAGATAGAAGATGTCCTGATTGACATCCGAAATAATCCTGTGGTACCCAAGACGCTCGAAATAATCCTGTGGTACCCAAGACGCCCAGAATAAGATCCAAAGTACGCTGGATGGACGAAAATCAAGGAAAAGGAAATTTCATCTGAAAAACTTCTCCATTGAACGATTGTTATCAAATTTGAGTTTTTATCTTGTATTGACCATAGATCTTTTTTGTTTTTGTAATTTGTCCTATAATTTCATATTCTAGTTGCCCTTGAGAGAAAGATTTTATTCCTACCTAAGTCTTGTAGTATTGAATCAATTTCGTTAAGTGTTATATTTTTTACTTTCTATGTTGTACTTTACATTTGGTTAATTCATAGACCATAATATATTCTACTTGCCCAAACCATCTCACGGTACTCCTCTTCATCTTACTCAATACATCAGCCTTAAGTTCACATTCATCCCTTATCACTTAATTCCATATACTGTCATCCCATGACGCGTTCGCGTGAGCGTGCGCGCGTATGCGCGTGTTGTGCGCGTGAGCGCATTCGGCTCTTTTTATTCTTAATCAGGCAATCCTCATATATTTTTAAACAACATATTGTCAATAAGTCATAGGCTTCGTTATAATCTGTGTCAATTGGGAGGAACAGCAATATGCACCGACAACCTTCCATGCAGAAGTTTAGCGTGTTACCCGCACAACCATGATCCGAATTTTAACGATACTTTTTTTACTGTCAAGGGACAAAAGAAGAAATTGTACGAATCGTTAAATGTATTGAAGCCCTTCGTGGCCTAGTTCGTAAGACGCCTGTCTTCTAACACGGAGTTTGCGGGTTCGATTCCAGTTGAAATACAGGTTTTTTTAACACTTGCCACCCTGTGATGGATATCGAGTGACCAGGACTTATATTGTATTTGATTATTCGACGTTTTAATACGTAGTAATATTAATTTAATGGATCATTACAAAAAATAATCTGACAGACTTTGCATAATTTTAATTTAAAACATACATTTTTCACTCGACGCTTAGCGTCCAGCACCGTGGCTGGCGGAATTTATTAGCACAGTAAGGCAAGTGTTAAGAAGAGTTTTCACCTAAAGTCTCATAAACATATTTTTAGTTGGTTGAAAGAGATTGCTACATCCCACAACGTTTTACTGTGTACAACGAAAAGTTTAATACATCATTCGCTCGGACGCTTTTATAGCTGTCAAACGACCTTTGTTTAATAATAGCGGGTTCGAGTCTCGAGCTATATAGCGCCCTTGAGAAGAGTTTACTTTCTAAAAGGAGCTATGTAAAATTGTTCATTATATTAAAATATGTATAATTTCGTAACGGTTAAAAATAAGTTATAAAATGGGGAAAACAGAGAGGATGTGGTATTGACACGGATGTGTCGCAGCGGTCGGGATAGTGAGAATATGGGAATGCATACGAGTATTACATTTATCTGTAAAGTGATGCAATACAACTGTCATGCAAGGTAACAAAACCGCCACCATAAAATCACGCTTTGTCCTTATTAAAGAAGTAATAAAAAAATAACTTGAACAGCGTTATAATAGAATATCTCCACAAGAGCGCTAATTTTTCAATTCATAAAAGACAGCTCATAAACTTGACTAAATCAATTCGGGTTGAATGATGCCTGGAATAATGTTAAAAGTCGATAATAAATAAAAACTATACTATTTTCCAGAATATTGACAGATAATGTCTCTGACGTTTGAATAGACATCTAGTTTATAAACCGATTTAGCGCGTTTCCCATGTTCTCATATACAAGGACATCAAAAATGTATTTTATTCCCTATCCTGTCTGAATACAATTTCTTGTATTGCATTACACTCTCGATGTCATCATCATCATCATCATTGTCGACCAGGGTCGATCTACTGCTGGATGAAGGTCTCCCCAAGCTTACACCAAATAGTTCGGTTTTTTGCTCGTTGATGCCATGTGATTTTTTTTTTTTTTTTATCCACTTTGCACGGATTTCTCCTGTTACACAAAGAGGGTTTGCTTCTAGCGTTAGCTTATTCGTTAGGAATAATATCAGCCAGGATTCTTCTCATACTGCTAGACGGTACCGAGAATATATCAACCGTGTCATTCAGTTGGTTCAATATCTCTATACCACGCGTGACTGAGTGTTTAGCCATGATATTCGTCCTGTAAGTTGGTATGTAGAACAGAGGGTGATTCCTTGCACGGATATATTTATTGGGTACATATAAACTTAGTGCTTCTAGAATCGCGGGACAGTTAAAGGAACCTTGGAAGACCTTTATTAGGAATATCGCAATGGATTCTTGCCTTCTTGTTTCGAGGCTTCTATAGTTACACACCGTGAGAAGTTCGGCATGGTGAGCATATTTTGGGTAATCGCCCTTTGTTCTGTACCATAGATATCTGAGGAATTTTTTTGTATTTGTTCTATATTGTTTTTATATTTGAGCTGGTGAGGAGCCCAAACCGTAGATGCATATTCTAATTTGGTTCTAATTAGATAATTATATAAGTTTCGGAGGATATCGGTGCTGTTAAATTCTCTTGATACGATGCTGCCATGCTTCCTGATTTCATCTATCCAGCGTACCTTCGGTCTTCTTCTGGGCCTCTTGATGCCTCTTGGGTACCATTGGATTATTTCGGATGTCCATCGGGAGTCTGACATTCTGGCTACTTGTCCGGCACATTGCCACTTCATTCTTTAGCACAGCTTTATTTACTCTCGATGTATACAGTTCTCTCGATGTATACTTTACTCTCGATGTATACAGTTCTCTCGATGTATACTTTACTCTCGATGTATACAGTTCTGTCTAGTGGGTTTATTGTCATGTGGCAATCTGTTCCAGTCAACTCGAAATATGTTAAAGAGGCCTTAAGAAACAACTAAGCTGAAGCCCATTTGTTTTCAATTGGATCGCGATCCCGTGACCCCCAGGTTGGAAAACAGACGTCTTACCAACTAGGCTAGGGAACCCGTAGTTCGTCGTCTTTCTTTGTTGATCTTTCGTTATTTGTCGTTAGTAATTTAAACACGCCTCTGTTAATTGTTGGCACTAAGTTTTCTTTCATTGAATATATTTTATTAACTATAAGTCCTGATTCTTGAAGTCCTGATCAGACTGTTGTATTTCATACAACATGTCTATCAACATGTCTATCTCCATCAGCAAGACTAAATGCATGACTCTAGCCAGAGAGCAAGTCGGATGCAGTGTGGCGATCGACGACACACCAATTGAACAAGTAACAAAATTTAAATACTTGGGTGCTAGCATAATATGCAATAATGACTTCTATGGCGAAGTGCTTGAACAATCACAAAAGGCCGCAGCTATTTCCGAGTGTTTAAAGAACACTATCTGGAAAAACAAGCATATGAACATCCAAAGCAAGGTGAGGATATACAAGACCTGTGTCCGCCCCATAATGACATACAGCATAGAGTCCAGAGCCGACACTGTCAGAACCAAAAATCTCCTTCGAACCAGCGAAATGAAGGTACTCACGAGTATCACTGGCAAAACCCTTCGTGATAGAGTACGTAACACAGAAATCCGAAGGACGTGCAAAGTTGAAGATATTGTCAGATGGGGACGAATGAGAAGTAGGTTCTGGAACGAACACGTATCCAGAATGGCGGAACCAAGAGCCGTAAGAATGGGCAGGGACAGTACCCCCCAAGCAAGCAGACCTCCAGGACGACCTCCCAAAAGATGGAAAGGCAGCTGGCAGTCGACGTCGCAAACGAAAAACAATGATGCAGTACCATAACAGGCCTAAAATAAGATGAAGAAGAAGAATACTTGTATTTCAACAGTATTTAATTATTATTAAGTTGACATCAAAATTATTTTGAGTGTAAGACAGTTTTGCTTCTATTGAAATGTTTTGATCAGCAAAGACATTGTAAAAACCCACCACCCATTTCACTGCCAACTGATTCTCATCTTTCCATATATCCCTTTTCTTTCACCGAATGACATAATTCTTCAGTAATGCACATAAACAAAAAAGTGTGTTAATTAACAATAAATACGAAACTGCAATCATTAACAGGTTATCGTTAATGATTACAGTTTCGTTTTTATCATTAATCGAAGAAAAAACAACCAGTTCAAACAAAACCTTTAATGGGCAATGTGCGAATCACGAAAATTCTCGGAAAGATGACCACACAGGAAGAAAAAAATCAACACAGAATAAACTGCTATAATTGTGGTATATATCATTGTTTAACTGTGTTTAAATTATATTGTATTAATAAATTGACAATTTATAAAGCAGTGTTAAGAGAGCAGTGCCTACTCAACGATACTTTTATTCGGGAATCGAGGGCACCATTATTAAAAGATTACAACAAATGAATCATGATCTACAGGAAGAGGTAGAAGAAAAAAAAGTTAAATAAGTTTAGTATAAGGCTAAGAAGGCGGCGTCTGAGGCCATAAGATTCGATACTTCTCGCATCTGCATATATAATATTTAGAGTAAAAAGTATTTGGTAAAAAACTAGCATAAAACTTTGCAAAGTAAGATGAACAAAAAAGACATCTTTGTAGATTTTCCGATATGTGATTGTGACATATTTGGTTTTGGGTGGAGTGTGGTGTTTACATGTAATTATAAATTTTGATAAGATCTCCCAAAAAAAAGGTGTTCTTCCAGTACTTTATAAAGCTTCACACGCCACCCTGACACTAAGAGGTAGACCATTCCACGTCAAAGGATCATCAACGGCAAAATCTCCATAATAATACCCTGCCCTATTGAATCGATTTGGAACAACCGATTTATTGGATAAATACGAAATCGATCTCAAAGTTTTACTCTTCTCCGAAGGAACGTTTCTCAGATCCAGTATTCGAAAAATACAATTGAGATATTCTATTAAGGGAATTGGATAAAAAAAGACAGCGTTTGAAATTAATCCGTTAGCGACACTTGTGGTAATGTAGTCTTTTTAGAAGCGAACCTTTAAATGTCAACAATGGTGCTATATTTTAATTTATTTTTATCAAACACTGTTTATTCCACTTTTTGTGACGGTATAACCCTACCGGTTTCAAGGCTTTCACCTCATCTTCAGGGTAGCGCAAACAAGACTAAATGCTGTTCGAACTGAAAAGAGATTTCATGAACACAAATATCCGCCTTAACAAATCCTCTAATTTATTCTGAAATGGCTAATCATTGTCACCGTGAGAATCATACTTTTTCTATCGATGATGCCAAATTCTTACATATGGTAATGGAAATAAATTGGACAGATTAGAGGCCCTTGAAATTTCTAAGTCAGTACACCGATCCGAACATCTGCTGAACAGTTATTTCCCAAAACTCTCCGCTCTTGGCCGAAATTGTCCCGTGCCTCCCTCACCCCTCAGCCTCCAGCCGTTGAAGCGTGTATATCGGTACCAGTTCGAAAAGCATTTAGTCTTGTTTGCGCTCCCCTGAAGATGAGGTGAAAGCCTTGAAACCGGTAGGGTTATACCATCACAAAAAAGTGGAATAAACAGTGTTTGATAAAAATAAATTACAATGTCTTTAAACCTCCTCAACGTTAATGCCTTAACTATAAACAACAATGGAGCTATATGTATACATTCTGTGTAATAATCATTATACTCGTATGGGTAACGCCAATTGAGATGCACAAATAAGAAAAGAAAAAAACTGAAGCCGATGGATGCAATATTGTCTTCGAATCCATTAATCGAGTCTTCAGGTTTAGAAGCACTGGAGTAAGCACGAGACTCGCGGATCGTCGTGACACGTGTTGATATAATAAACTTGCATAAAAATATAATTTACGACCTCCGTGGCCTAATTGATAAGATGCCTGTCTTTTTTATTTTTATCCACTGCACGAATCTCTCCTGTTACACAAAGAGGGTCTGCTTCTAGCGTTAGCTTATTCGTTAGGAAGAATATCAGCCAGGATTCTTCTCATACTGCTAGTCGGTGCCGAGAATAACATACCATATATCCACAGTGTCATTCAGTTGGTTCAATATCTCTATACCACACGTGACTGAGTTAAGCCATGGTATTCGTCCTGTAATTTTATTTATTTATTTATTTATTATTACACATGACAAGAAATACACACAATTTGCGAAAAAACAACAGGTAATTTGATTTGGACATACAATTTTAATGGATCTGGGTTTGTTGCCTTTCATTTGTCGTATCCCCAGTAAACTAGGCTTTTGCCTGTATCTCACTGAGGATATTTAGCATGAAAAAATAAATAGATACTTCTTTCCGATTTTTGATTACACAAAAACAAAACCCCGTTACAAGTTGGTAAGTAGAACTGAGTGATTCCTTACATGGTTATATTTATTAGGTACATATAAACTTTGTGCTTGTAAAATCGCGGGACAGTTAAATTCCAATTCGAAGGTTGCGGGTTCGATACGATTAAAAAAAAAAAGGTTTTCCGCCTGGTTTCCATTTAAGGCCTCATAAACATCATTTTACAGTATACAAAGAAAGTGTTGTACACGATTCGTTCGGGCGCTGTTATAGTTGTCAGACGTGATTTGTTTAATGGTAGTGGGTTCGAATCCCGAGTTGGAGCGCCCTTGAGGAGAGTTTGCTCTCTAAACGGCGCTATATAAAGTTGTTCTTTAAATGAATAAATAAGCAGTAATACTCATAATACATATATATAGAGCGTGTGAGTATCGTTACTAGATTTAATACAAGAAAATTTCGTCAAAGAATTATTGTCATGACGCGAATTGAGCCTTTGGCCCTGGAAAAAAAACACGATTAATTTGTTAATGTCACCAACGTGAGTTTTTTTGTCACTAGGCAGTAAGCAAAACACGAAAACAATTTGTATTCAATTTTTTTTATGGATTTCATATGATTATAATGGAGATAACATACGTATATATTTGCCGTACAAAAATAATTGTATGGCGCGAATTTTATATATTGCAGTTGGAGTAAAACATATTGTTAATAGTCGATATTTAAATTTTGTTATTTCTACTGTAATTGTGTTAAGTTTTCTCTACTTTGACATAGAAAAAAATGTGGAGTGTCAATATATGCAAGAAGGTGGAATAAAAACATCAGAAACGAATGCATGTTTTAAGATGAAGAAAAGGGCATAAAACGGTTTGGAATGAATGAGTAAATGATTATATAAATCAGAAGAACATTTTTTTTTATTTTTTTATTAAACAAGTAAATTATTATACAAACATTTGTCAAGGCTATACCTATATACAAATTTATTACTTAACTAATGTTAATTATATGTTATAATTTATGAACTTATTTAATCTTATTTTCCTACATATCATTTTATTTTATTTATTCAATCTTAATATATGAGATCTTAGAAATAATTAACACCTACATACTACTTATAACTAGATAACAATTCTTACACTAATTATTCAGCAAAAACAAGTCCACTCGTTCAGGCTACTTGTATTCCATCACATTCACTCAGACCTTGGTCGTCCCAGCTAATACTGTAGGTGGACTAGTCAGGCAACAGATAATGCTTCGGGAGTCTGTGCTTATAACGGAAGGGTAGGTCGGATTTACTCTCGTAAGCCCCCAGGGCAGCGACTAAGGGATTTCTGTGATTTTGTTGGCTTTTATAGAACTTCACGGTCCAAGCGAGAATGTGGTGTTGTAGGGTTTCTTCTCGCTGTTCAGCGTGAAGTCGGGTAAGATTTGTTCTGGGATGGGTGTTAAAAGATATCTTGAATGCCTTGTTCTGCACTCTCTGGAGTTTCAGGTGATCCGTGTTGCTCACACTACCCCAAACGGGTGCAGCATAGGTCAAGATAGGACGAATAAGGGTTTTATAGAGGAGGAGCTTATTTTTGGGTGAAAGGAAGCTGCGTCGATGAAATATCGAACTGATAGCCCCTATGCCCTTGTGACCCTTCTGTCTGATGGTATTCAAATGGGTTTTCCACGTCAGTCGCCGGTCAAGGTGCAGGCCGAGGTATTTAACCACGTCCTGCCACTCAACCAGGCAACCACCGATAAATAAGGGCATCGACGGCACTCTTTCCTTGATTTTTCGGGAGAACATCAGAAGAACAAGTAGACTGAAGAAAACGTAGCTGAACCAAGAAGAACAGATTTTGAAAGAAGGTAAAGTAAGGAATATGAATAATTTAAGATTGTGTGTGACGAGATGTATGTATATGGAATGGACAAAAGTTGTATGCTTGGATAGAAAAGTGTTGGAGATCTGTTATTTCTGTCTATCCTGCAAGGGACACATCGTTATGATATGTACGAGTATGTATGTCTACTATAATTTTAGACTGAATATTTTACTATTATTGTTAACGCCCTTTTTTGTTAGTTTTATTAATAAAAAGGTACAATGTATTATATCTTATAACAATTTTAACAATGACAAAAATCCAGTAGTAAGTGCTTCACACATTAAAAAATATTTTAAACAATTACAACAAAAATAAGTTCAAAGAAACAGGCGTATACAAGCGTACAAAGCTATTATGCCCCCAACACAATACGGCCCGTTCAAAGGCGAACTGGCCGCACTGCATCAAATGAGGCATCAGTGTGAAAGGGAATATAGCGGTGTACAACAAATTAAAATATAAAAGACGGAATTGGACAGCTTTAACTTCAAGAACTTTCTTCAGCACGGGAAAAAAGACAAGAATATGATAGATAAATATACAACGATCAATTAGAAAGAAGTTCATAAAAAATAATTTAAAAGTCCTCGAGAGACATGTGGGATTCCATCTTAAGGCTTGAATATTCGTAAGTGCCTTTTCAATTATGGGGTTCGAAGGGATGGTAGGGTCCCGGCGGAACCTGTCTCGCTGGTGAGACAGGGACCAACAAATGCAGAGTAACGCCACGTTGCACAACATCTGCAACACTACCATCAAGTCCGATTCTCTAGCGTCCTCGTCGCGAGCCCTGGTAATGTAACATATACGGATCACAGCTAATAGAGAAAGGGCAGTGGCGAGTCTCCGGCGCCACCAAAAAACCGGAATCCAACCAGATAAGGGAAGGAAAACCCCGACAGAAAAACCCTTGACCTCCAGTAGGGGGTTGGGCGAGAGGCTAATAACCTCTCCCCGTAAAACAACATTATTACGAAACCGAACAGAGCCTAGCCCTGCGGGAGGCCAAGACCCGACCTGGGTTGTAGAGCCATGGATGGCAATGGCCTTTTCAATAATATGTCAACAAACTGAGCCCAAATATGTCCGAGACTGCAGCGTACTCATTTCCGATCCGATGGAGTCTAGGTAAGGGTATTTTTTTATTAACTCTTATCATGGCATTGTAACACAAGTGTTATGGCCTTTTGCAAGAAAACCACTTTTAGAATTTCAACTGTGTAATTTTATTTGTATATTCGTTGGATTACATTGAAGTATAATATTAACAGTATTATAGAAGTAATAATAACGATGGTGTTAACATCGTAGTGGCTTTTTGAATAATGCTTGCTGTCTCTGATATGGCGTCCTATTTAAAGCAAAGATAACCATACGCATGACCCTTCGATAGATTAAGAAGGAATTTTTCGGGTATGTTATCGATGCCCTTAAGGTCAAATCGATATCAGGCGATTTATCTCGTTCGCAGTTTACTTCCATTTAGTGATACCAAATCTTTATTGAATTTGGATAGATAAGCGTCAACAAGATAATAAATTTAAACATAATACATTGAGTTAAGTTTGACATACACGTGATAACACTAATATTTATAGGTTCTAGATTACATAGTACAGATATAGTTAGTTTAACAATGGTTTGCATGATAACTTATAATATTTATTGGAAGTGGATAAGAGTATACGATAAGATTAGCATATTAACATTGGTAGGGATACATTACACAAGTGTTACACTAATTTAAAGATTTAAAAAAAAAACAGAAACTGTAACATAATTTCAAATATGGCAACACATTCAAATACTATACATGCACTATTGTGTGCAGTGGATATCATCTGGTGATAAATATTGACAACGCTACAAGCTTTCAAACGACATCGGATCAACATGTCTGGACAGCGTGGGTGCGTTTTAAAATTTGGGTAAATAATCTAAATATCTTATTAATCCCCACAAGTAGAGAAAAATTATTCAAACCATTTTATTTGTTGATAATTCAGCTATGTAAATGTTGTTCTTGTTTTAGATTATATAATCGTTTTATAGCCCTTTTTGTGTTTTATAAAAATTGATATTTTGGCAATGTACCGTGGGTGTCACATATAAAAAAAACTATAAGGAAAAGTTGCGATTTTTTTCCTCAATTTTCCTTCATAACTTACCATGTTATAACAAGGAATCACCAAAGAAACTTACCATGTTATAACAAGGAATCACCAAAGAAACTTACCATGTTATAACAAGGAATCACCAAAGAAACTTACCATGTTATAACAAGGAATCACCAAAGAAACTTACCATGTTATAACAAGGAATTACCAAAGAAACTTACCATGTTATAACAAGGAATCACCAAAGAATCTTACCATGTTATAACAAGGAATCACCAAAGAAAAACGTTAATATTTGGATAAATTGAACTTTGCCAAGATAAGGGTTAATCTATTTATTTTGATGATTCAAGAAAAAAATGTTAACTTTAGAACTTAGCACATGGGTTTTTCCCATGCAGTACTGCACTGCACCTGACCTTGTGTACCGCTGAATGATGCACCCAGAACTACTCGGCTTCGCCTTATGCAACTGTGTTATTATTACTAAAACACTTCCCACTCTTCGCTTGGGGTTCAACATGGCATGTCTTGTGGCTAACATCATCGCCACTTGCAGAGGTGATGTAACTATACTAGTAACATGTTTTATTTTTATGTCTTGATTCAAACGAGGCACTCCAGAGAAGAATCATAATTCACAGACTTATAAACACGGGGCACCATCGAAATAATACAGTTCTTAGAGGGTAAAAGTTTTAAAAATAGAATATTATTCGTGACACGGGGTATGAAGTGACAGACACCAAATATTTACGCCATGATAGATATATTGTAAATGAAGATTTATTATCTGCCTATTCCAATTAGATTATGACGCGCGGGTGATGATGATGATATCTTATTCTTCTCAGTGTCATGTCAGGTCCCCCCAACGTTGAATATCACTTGAGAGTAGATATCTTTGTCCCCGGCAGACCGAAAAAGATCTCCAACGCCCCTTATTCCAGTCCAATCACATATATTGCGGAGTCAGGAGATTTGCCTCCTGCCAACACCTCTTCGGCCTTCTATTTTGCCTTGGATGATCAAGTGCAGTAATTTGTACTTTGCTCCTCTAAGTACATGACCCAGGTAGGACACCTTTCGGATTTTAATATTAGTTGAGTACCAGCGAGCACGGTTCATACCGGCGTAGTCTTCAATTCGATCCCGCCTCCACGCACGTTGTTGTTCTTCTTCCCAGTGTCATGTCAAGTCCCCCCAACGTTGAATATCACTTGAGAGTAGATATCTTTGTCCCCGGCAGACCGAAAAAGATCTCCAACGCCCCTTATGCCAGTCCAATCACGTATATTACGGAGCCAGGAGATTTGCCTCCTGCCAACACCTCTTCGGCCTTCTATTTTGCCTTGGATGATCAGGTGCAGTAATTTGTACTTTGCTCCTCTAAGTACATGACCCAGGTAGGACACCTTTCGGATTTTAATATTAGTTGAGTACCAGCGAGCACGGTTCATACCGGCGTAGTCTTCAATTCGATCCCGCCTCCACTCACCTTGTTCTTCTTCTTCTTTCCAGTGTCATGTCAGGTCCCCCCAACGTTGAATATCACCTGAGAGTAGACATCTTTGTCCCCAGCAGACCGAAAAAGATCTCCAACGCCCCTTATGCCAGTCCAATCACGTATATTACGGAGCCAGGAGATTTGCCTCCTGCCAACACCTCTTCGGCCTTCTATTTTGCCTTGGATGATCAGGAGCAATAATTTGCTCCTCTAAGTACATGACCCAAGTACGACACCTTTCGGATTTTAATATTAGCCAGCAACTCACTATCAACTTTGGCTCTTTGAAGAACACTTGTGTTACTGACCATATCCGTCCAGGGTATCCGTAGCATTCTCCGGTGCATCCACATTTCGAATGCTACCAGTCGGTTCATACTACTTGCTTTGATAACATATAGTAATTACTTGGAACTTTTTAACATTTCACTGATATACATACACACAGCTCAATGTGACTTCTCCAAAAATTGTCCCTTCATTGCCATTTGTTGCCACCTTGTGCCTTTCATTTGAGGTAGGTATATCATCAACCTAACGCATCTTAGGTCGCCCTCGATACCGTTTAAGATCGGTTACCATTGTGTGTGATTAAACGTTTAACGATTATCTGTTGTTGCTCTGGCTATTTATTCTATCCGTATCTATTTTATATTGTACATGTAACCAGATCCCAGTTGTCACGGTCAACAAAGAACATTATCCATGCCCAACAACGTGAATTAAGGCCTCTTGGCCTTGGAGGTTATTAGATTACGTGCCAAGATATAAGGGAGTTGGGACAAACGTTCCTTCTAAGGGTGCGCGTGTGCCGTCGCACATCTATTAAAAATTGTCCACACACATGTTTTCATCTTCCGCACACATTCAAAGAAAGGAGCTTGTTACCATATTTTGTTTTGCGCAATAATATATTTTATGATGGGTTCTCAGATTCCTTTCTTTGAGATGTGTGCGGAACATGGAAACACCATGTAGAGTCTACGCGCCGTAAGGAAAGAATAATGTAGAAGGGTGACCATGATTTTTTATTTATTATATATTCAGATTACTTAGTTTATTTATTTATTATTCATTTAAAAATACAGAAGTGGATTTTTTTGTTTAGAACAAATATTTGTTTATTGATACAGAAAAAGAAAGTTTGAAAGAAACAATAAGTTTTATTTATTTCTAACAAACCTTTTATTTTATTTACAAATACACAATAGAAATTTTTAAAGAAATACAAATGTTTATTTGTTGTTTAGAAACGTATTGGTTAAGAAACACAGTATAGAAATTTTATTAAACATAACAATACAACATAAAAATACAAAAAGAACTTAATTTATTATACATAAATAAATTTAGAAAAGAAACTGTCTCATTTTATTTCACAAGTAAAATTATTCACAGTCTGATTATGAATATGCATATGTGCCCACTTTCATCTTTTTTACTTGCACATATATAAGTTGATGGACCGTACACACAATAAAAAAATTAGGGGGAACGTTGGTTGGGAGTAGAGGGATCGGCGTAGAGAATCATTCAGGAGCTAAAAACTCTACACTAGTTGTATGGGCCACCTTAGAGAAGTTGGTACGTATGGTAGAAAATAAATAATAAAATTTTAAAAACTTACGAAAAAACAAGCATCTCAGTTAATTTCAAGAATTGACCGTGGAATAAGTCTGCGTTTTTACCTGCAACAAAATATAAAAGAGAACTGTTATAAACTGTTATTACCTGCAACAAAATATAAAAGAGAACTGTTATAAACTGTTATTACCTGCAACAAAATATAAAAGAGAACTGTTATAAAAATTTATATAGTAAAATAATGTTCTTTAAACTTATTAATATGAATACGAAATGAAGTGAGTAGAGACGAATGTGAACTTAAGGCTGATGTGTTGAGTAAGATGAAGAAGAGCACTCTGAGATGGTTTGGGAACGTGGAACGAATGAATAAAGAAAGACTATCAACATAAATATACAGTGCGAAATCTGACTGGAAGGAGGGGTAGATGAATACTAAGGAAAGTATTGTTGGATCAAGTGAATGATATTTTGAAAGAAGGGAATGTAGGAAGTAGGAGAAATTATAGAAGTCGTATGAGAAGGTTTATGGATGTGGGAAAGCTGAAGGATGTCTGGCCCTCTGGTCTCTCTGCATATTCCGACAGGAAAGTAGAGTGATGGTATGTATGTATTTATGTAAGAAATTTTATTTATATTGAAATTGCAATGTACGAGTTAGGGTCGAACTGGACAGTCATCCAATTATTATTTATAGATGCTGACTGCGATTTTGGTAAGAGGGAGTGGTCGACTTCCACCAGAATTAGCAATACCAACATGCGATGAGTACAACAATTGATTAACGTCTGCAAGTGTTAATACGTCTAGATGCATCACATTTTATTATTGTATCGTATTACACTGTCGTTGTATACAGGTATAACCTAGCGGCTTTATATCCATCTCTTCCGACCAACCACAAGTATGTCAAAGAAACCAGACTGGAAACCTTTTTTAAAAAACATGGTACCAGACGCTTAGATGCTAACGTCGTTTAATTTCTGCCTGACTCTTTCCTTCGTTTAAAATAAACTTGATAACGGCGCGATTTTAATTTTTTAACATTTCCGATTATAACAAAACAACACGTCTTCCATCGGTTCTAGCTGAGATACTAATGAGGGTAGATGTATTAATTTTTAACCGTAAAATCGCCTGAACATGAATAAAATTGGCGTGATAACCAGCTATATGTCCATACACGCTCTTATTTGTTCATGCCGGAATCTTTGGGACTTACGTGGTACTTTAAAAAAAATTATAATGGACAATTCACCCTAACTAGGATGATTTGTGCCACGAAATTAGTAATTATGTAACTATACGAGTCAACATAATAAAACAATTTTTTTTAAATGAAAATTCTTAACAATTTAAAGTTTTTAACTGATTAAGCTTAAAAAAAATTAACAATCGATCGATAAGTGAAAAAGTTTTACGACGAAATAAGAAACGCAACATTCATTGGATGCGGTAAAGATATGGCTTTTAGTAAAAAAAAAGACGCACGGTCTATAGTTTCACCATCCAGACCACACTCATAGCAGGGATTCTCAACAATATCCATTTTATAAAGGTGAGGAAATATTAAAACAGTTAAGAAAATATTAAAACAAACCACACATGACAGACACTTCCATCCTGTTCATTCTTATTATATTACCCATGATTTCAAAGCGATAGATTGTTGGTTTGATTTATATTTAGAGCCCTTATATACACAGTTACATCCCAATCCAAGGCCCATCGAAACCTAGTATCATGCTTAATTTTATTTAAAATATTGTAAAAAACTGGTTGTGAAAAATCATTAGTGGTAATTTATCAAAATACTTAAAATTCAGTGTAAATTGGACATCAATTGAAGATTTTACTTAATTTTAATATACATATTTTTTTACGATTTGTAAACTTTAAACTGCAGATCCCAATAACTGAATAGGACTACGATATGTTGAAAGTTACAACCTTGTCAGATATAAGAAAGATGTTTGACTTACAACATTGTATAAGATTGTCAGCTCGTATTTCAATAGTCCGGAACTAACTTAGCTTGTCATGGTACACGTTCCTTGTAGGCCCACTCGGTAAAATGATTTGTTTCATACTGACCACTCGTTAAAGTGATTGTAACAAATTATTTGTATAATTCTTGTATAAAAAGACTGCACAAATTAGGTAATCAAAATTGGATTTTTGTATGGCTTTGGCTACTTAAACGAGTCAAGTGAATGAGTTGTAGGGATGCTGGGACTTACTGGAATAAATTGGTTGGATTGTATAGATTTGTATTATTGTGTTGTTCGACTTGTACTGTTTTTTGTTACAAGTCAATGTTAGATTCTATATATTGTGGATTTTTAATGATTGTATCAAAAAAACTCATTTGATCGTTGAAATAAATAAATATATTACATAACCAAACGTCATTAGAAGTTACGAGTTTTGAATGAATCATTTATACTGTTGTATTTTTCGTTAAGTCGTTCCAAAAATATATCCCCGTGAGCTGCCACCAGGCGGGCACGTTGTTTTTTTAGCGGACTCCACTAATTATTGTTCCGTCTATAATGGCTGCTCTCTACCAAAAAACCTGGCATCAATTACTAGACTTAATTAGTGATTTACGAGGCCTTGGAGTCAACAGAGGCCGCCAGACAAGAGCTACCAGTTTGGGAACGGAATGGGTGGAGTGGAATGAAGCTATCTCAGGAATTCCTTCGGATTTCCTCCCAAGATTGTTTATTTTCAAAATGGTCTTGTGCCGAATTACATCATGTCCAAAGCAATGTTAAGTGCTTAGAACGTTGATCTGAATAAACAGTTAAATAATACTCGTATATACGAGTACATGCATATCATAAAGACGTGTATCTTACGGGGTTTGCTGGAGAATAGAACTCAAAATTTTTATATTGACCCTTTAACAGCCCGTGACGCACGGTTTACGTTATGCAAATAATTACACCACACGCCCGTGACGTGCGGAATACGCCATCGCTTTTGTAAAAAAATGTCCATCAACTGCACAATGTGGCCTAGTTGATAAGACGCTTGTCTTCCAATCCGGGTTCAATTTGTATTAGAAGTGTTTATAAAATTAAGAAAAAGAAATACGTTTTGGTTTTCACTTAAGGCCTCTTTAACAGTTTTCTGCTTGGTTGGCAGAGATTGCTACATGGCAATAAGCTCGCCAGATTGAACTGTATACCACGAAACCTTACAAAATTATAAAAAAAAAAGTTGTTTGTGCTTTATACAATATTTATAAAATAATCTCCAGGGATACCGAACATTTTGATCGAGCGGTATCGTCATATGTTTGATATTTTGTCACGTGTGTTAATTTAACTATTATATGAACACTTGTTTTTTTACGCACATTTGTATCTTTTTCTTTAATTCCGAAACATTTTTTGTATAAATTGTTCTACTGTTGTCATTAATTTTAAACAATTTTAATGTTGATGTTTTAACAACCCTGACTTTTTCAAGAATTCGAATATTATTTACTCTCGATTGTCTTAAAAACATTTTTATGTCCGAATTGTTTTTTTTTTCTTAAGTGTATATTAAGTTTTATTAGGTTTATCTTTTAAATTTTAGTGTTCATGTTTATCTTTTAAAGTGTATATTATGTTTATCTTTTAAATTTTAGTGTTCATGTTTATCTTTTAAAGTGTATATTTAGTTTATCTTTTAAATTTTAGTGTTCATGTTTATCTTAAGTGTATATTATGTTTATCTTTTAAATTTTAGTGTTCATGTTTATCTTTTAAAGTGTATATTAAGTTTATCTTTTAAATTTTAGTGTTCATGTTTATTTTAAGTGTATATTATGTTTATCTTTTAAATTTTAGTGTTCATGTTTATCTTAAGTGTGTATTATGTTTATCTTTTAAATTTTAGTGTTCATGTTAATCTTAAGTGTATATTATGTTTATCTTTTAAATTTGAGTGTTCATGTTTATCTTAAGTGTATATTATGTTTATCTTTTAAATTTGAGTGTTCATGTTTATCTTAAGTGTATATTATGTTTATCTTTTAAATTTGAGTGTTCATGTTTATCTTAAGTGTATATTATGTTTATCTTTTAAATTTTAGTGTTCATGTTTATCTTAAGTGTATATTATGTTTATCTTTTAAATTTTAGTGTTCATGTTTATCTTAAGTGTATATTATGTTTATCTTTTAAATTTTAGTGTTCATGTTTATCTTAAGTGTATATTATGTTTATCTTTTAAATTTTAGTGTTCATGTTTATCTTAAGTGTATATTATGTTTATCTTTTAAATTTGAGTGTTCATGTTTATTTTAAGTGTATATTATGTTTATCTTTTAAATTTGAGTGTTCATGTTTATCTTAAGTGTATATTATGTTTATCTTTTAAATTTTAGTGTTCATGTTTATCTTAAGTGTATATTATGTTTATCTTTTAAATTTTAGTGTTCATGTTTATCTTAAGTGTATATTATGTTTATCTTTTAAATTTGAGTGTTCATGTTTATCGTTTATCTTTTAAATTTTAAAATGTATTAAATCTGGACCTAGGCGGTATGCTTACTATTAAAGGCTGAGCTGGAGGTTAACCAAAAACTTATTTTACTTTTTCAACATTCATATATCTTTTCAAGCACAACCTTCTATTATTCATGCTTCTGAATTTCTTGGCCGAGACGCTTTCCTAGGTCGAATATAAAAGAAGTCGGTCCGCGTTTCCTATCGAATATAAAAGAACACATGAGTACGTTATCTAAAAACATTTCGGCCAGATTAAAGCGTTGCTCCTCAATCTTTTTAAGCTTGTGACCTCCCCCAAAATATAAAAAAGATACAATTAAGATTTTGCAACCCTCTGCATAAACTAAAAATCTCTTTAATTTGTGTATGTGGCTACACAAATGTTGTACTCTCACAACAACGGAAATTTTTATCAGGTACAGTACTTATGACAAATCCCAGAAGGTGGATAAACACACATTTTCAATGTAAGAAAATAATGTGTAATTTGTTTTATCAAACGCTGTTTATTCAACTTTTTGTAACGGTATAACCCTACCGATTTCAAGGCTTTCACCTCATTTTCAGGGAAGCACAAACAAGACGTCTTATTTGTGCTCCCCTGCAGATGAGGTGAAAACCTTGAAATCGGTAGGGTTATACCGTTACAAAAAGTTGAATAAACAGTGTTTGATAAAACAAATTACAATGTATATAAACCTCCACAACGTTAATGCCTTAACTATAAACAAAATATAAGAAAATAATGTAAATTTACTGTTGAACTTGATGACAAGGTTTATGATAATGTTGAAACACACGTTGGGCTGACTATCTGGCGGTAAGCAATACACATCGGGCTTAATAATTGGCTAAATTCGGCTTTGTAGAGCGTCGTCTCTGTCATTCATACACGTATTCCGTCGCGATTTGTCAGTCGTTGTCAATCGTTCTAGGGACAGAGACGACGCTCTACAAAGCCGAAGTTAGCCGATTATGGTCGACAGTCTCTTTCTTAAGCCCGATGTGTATTACTTACATGTATATTAATAACGTTACCTAATACACACGTATCACTAGCTTTATAATATAATATACATGCACAGGTAGCCAACCATTGGTGTAACCAATGTACAAAAATAATTTGTACTTATGATTGTAATTTTTTTAAATAAATATGTTCGTTTTATTGAGAAAATGTATTTTTTTTCATTTTGTAGCTATTTTTATTTTCGCGACCCCCCTGATATATCACCGCGAACCCCCTAAGGTTTGCGACCAACAGGTTGATAAACTATGGATTAGAGATACGCGTATGGTGTAATACCACCATGTTGAATATAATAAATTATAACAGTTTGTTATTTGGTTGACACGTTCATCCGTTCTTTGACGATAGTGCAGTCCCCGTTCGCTGGAAGTGGTCCATCATACTCGTATCTAATCTACACTCCATGTGCTGGCGGCGACACCCGCCCCCCGATACAGTATTCACGCAAATAATATTAATTTATTTAAATGTTAACGTATTCCTGCACTAGACAATGACCTCTGTGGTCTAATCGGTAAGACCCCTGTATTCCAACCTTGTGTATCGGTAAGACGCCTGTATTCCAGTCTGGTGTATCGGTAAGACGCCTGTATTCCAGCCTTGTGTATCGGGCTAGATAATCTTTGGATTTTTTGAACAAATATTAATGTCTAGTTTCTTTTATGACCTCTTTAATAAGAATAATAAAAGGACAATTTATATAGCACATTTTAGAGGGCAGATTCAAACCCGCTATTATTGAAAGATTAAAACGTTACATAAAGAAAAACAAGTCGAGGGTAAGGAAAGGTAGGCGGTGGCTGCAACCATGAGATTTTATTATATTTTATATTATTTATAGTTAAGGCATTAACATTGTAATTTGTTTTATCAAACACTGTTTATTCCACCTTTTGTAACGGTATAACCCTACCGGTTTCAAGGCTTTCACCTCATCATCAGGGGAGCACAAATAAGACTGAATTCTGTTCGAACTGTTACCGACATATACGCTTCTAACGGTAAACATTAGGGTTGAGGACTGTGGGTGGAGGGAGGGAGGAGACAACCTCGGCGAGCAGCGAAGAGATTCTTGGAATATATATGTTTTCCAGATGTTCACCCCGATGCACTGACTTAGAAATGTCTAGGGCATCTAATATGTCCAATTTATTTCCGTTACTACTGATATGTAAGAATTTGGCATCATCGATAGAAAATGTCTGATTTTTACGGTGACAATGATTATCTATTTAAGAATAAATAAGAGGATTTGTGTTCACGAAATCTCTTTTCAAATGATCTTCCTGCCTTTCCTATATATAAATTATCACAGTCAGCACAAAAAAGTTAGCAACACTGTTAGCACAAACACAGTCACACAATCAGCACAAGTTGTTATTGGGTGTTAACATAAGTTGTGTCCGTTTTTTTCCAAATGAAGAGAAAAAGTGAACTCAAGAAAAAAATATTACAACAAATTAGTCAATAATGTATTCTCCTTTATTCTTTACAACTTCTTGCCAACGTTCTACAAGTTTTTCAATGCCTGTGCGATAAAAACCATCCGGTTTTGACTCGAGGAATTCGTCTATGTCCGCAATTCGACGTCATTATTGAAGGAAAACCCATCGACGAGCTGTGCTTTCATTCATAGCATCTTCACCGTACACTTTGGCAGCTTTATTCCCTCTATTGAACGCGAACAGAAGGAGGTGTCGAAAATGCTCGAGGATGAAAAAGACTGAGAGGACCGAATAAATACTGTAGAAATGCATGCATTAAGAATACATGCAGTGACAATGTATGACAGAATACGTAATGAAATGATTAAGGCTGATGTGTTAAAAACGATGAAGAAGAGCACACTGAGATGGTTTAGGCATGTAGAACGAATAAATTAAGACTAACAAAACAAATGTATAGTGCAAATGTGAGTGGAAAAGAAAGTATGGTCGTATCAAGTTAATGTACGAGTATATTCTGATAGAAGGAAACGTGAGTGGAAAGGAAAGTAAGGTCGTATCAAGTTAATGTATATTCTGATAGAAGGAAACGTGAGTGGAAAGGAAAGTAAGGTCGTATCAAGTTAATGTATATTCTGATAGAAGGAAACGTGAGTGGAAAGGAAAGTAAGGTCGTATCAAGTTAATGTATATTCTGATAGAAGGAAACGTGAGTGGAAGGAAAGTAAGGTCGTATCAAGTTAATGTATATTCTGATAGAAGGAAACGTAGAAAAGTCAAGGAAATCGTACAAGTTATATGGATATAGAAGAGTTTAAGATGTGTATCGAGATACGGTAGTATAGCACTCTACCATCTCTGCCTACCCCGACAGGGAGATGGCGTGATAGTATGTATGTATTTCTGAAAAGGATTAACAGAAAGAGAGCAGCCAGCAATCAACCAGTACGGGTTATTGCCCCCGAAGGAGACATACTCTCTGATCAGCACAATTGCCAATAACAGTTCGTATCAGCACAACTCGAGTGTTGCTAATTTCAAATCAATTGCTTGCTAATGGCAGCAATGTTTCATGACCATCGAATTTCCATGCCGTCTGTTTACAATGATTCAGTCATTCAAATAGTCGACTGATTTGATTTGGGAGTTCAATTCTTGTTGTCACATCCTCGGGATCGAGAATGCACATATATATACATTCCAATACGTCATTTCCTAGGCAGGATAGGCAGGGGTGATAGAGCGTCAGATTTTCACAAATTTCGCCTCTACGATACACCTATTACGATTTTTTTATTTCTACGTTTCAAAAATTTGACGATCTTCGTAATCTAGTTAGTAAAACGTGAGTGGATTTTTTTCAATAGGATTCCAGGCTGGTTAACACTTAGGGCGTATAAAAACATCTTTCTGGTTGGTTGGAAGAGATTGCCACATGGCAATAAACTCGCCAGGTTAAAAAAAAATAAGACGTCAGATTTCGTAAAAAATATTCAAGTCTGATTTTCATTTAAGGGCTTTTTGACATATTTCTGTTTGGTTGGAAAAGACTGCCACATGACAATAAACTGGACAGTCTGTACTTTATACAACGAAACTGTAATAAAAATAATTACCATTATTTTGCTCCAATCATACTATCTTTCATGTTCTTCTACTATGCCTACCACTATCTTTCGTGTTCCGCTACTATGCCTACCACTCACTTTCGTGTTCCTCTACTATGCTTACTACTCACTTTCGTGTTCCTCTACTCTATGCCTACTACTCACTTTCGTGTTCCTCTATGCCTACCACTCACTTTCATGTTCCTCGACTATGCCTACCACTCACTTTCATGTTCCTCTACTATGCCTACTACTCACTTTCGTGTTCCTCTACTATGCCTACCACTCACCTTTGCACAAAATATTTGTTTTGTTAATAGTTCTTCATTCATTCGTTCTACATGCCCAAACTATCTCCGAGTGATCTTCATCATCTTACTTAACACATCAGTCTTAAGTTCACATACATCAAATTTAAATAATTAGAAAAATTATGTATAAATATTAAAAAATTAAATTTTTCAAAAACTGAAATATTTCGCAGCTCCCACACCGCCCCCGCCTAGTTGGAGAAGCAATGCTTTAATGAAACCCACGTTATTCATACATATTTTTAGAGATTTTTAGTTATTTTTAATGAGTATGGAGAGAGATTTAATGACATTAACAATACATTTTTAATGAGTATGAAGTTTTACGTTAAACATATAAACTTCATACCGTCACATATAATTTTATACATATATTTTGCTATTTTTATGAGTATGGAGAGACATTTTATGACATTAAAAAAATAAATTTTTTTTTGCTTTTTGATTGTGTACGGTATATTGCGGGATGAATGTTTGGTCTGTCTGGAGTGATGAAGTGTGAGGAGTTTGATTTCGCGTGATGTATACATATGTAATCAAGTGTTACTGTTTGTCAGGTTGATGAGAATGTTCAACGGGGTTTAACATAATCAAAAATCGGAAAGAAGTATCGATTTATTTTTTCATGCTATATGTCCTCAGTGAGTGAGTACCAAACGATTGTCAGACCCGCACTCCTCTATGGCTCCGAATGCTGGACGATGTATACCTCTTACACTAGGCAACTATAAACTGCTGAAATACGCATGCTAAGATGGTCAGATGGTGTGTCCCTAAGAGACAAAATAAAAAGCTCACGCATTCGTGGAAGCCTAGGTGTTACAGACATCAACAGCAAGATGGAGGAGAGGCGATTGAGATGGTATGGGCACGTTGGACGCAGAGCACCCGATCACATTGTGAACCAGGCAATGTCCATGGATCTTCCTCGAATAACAACCAGAGGAAGACCAAAGAATTCATGGGTGGTGCAAAAAGATAACCTGATGCAGAGGCACGGCCTGGGGGACGTAGTCCGGGACAGAAGAGCATACAACCTGAGGACGAGGAGAGCTGACCCCAACAGTCTTCGCAGACAATGAGTTGGGATGGAGCCAGGGAGAAGATGTCCTCTGTGAGATACAGGCAAAAGCCTAGTTTACTGGTACACGACAAATGAAAGTCAACAAACCCAGATCCATTAAAATTGTGTGTCCAAATTAAATTACCTGTTGTTTTTTTCGCAAATTATGTATATTTCTTGTCATGTGTAAAATAAATAAATAAAAGTGAGTATGGAAAGTCGTATATTAATCATATAACTAAGGTTTACTTATTAAAACCGTCACGTCCATATTTTTTTACCGATCTCGACTTATTTTAATGTTTATGGAGTCAGATAAAACATAAATTGTAAGAATTAAAAAAAACACAACAGTAGCATTGGGACACTAGATCTTTTTTTTAAAATAATAATAATAAAGAAATACACTAAAGAACTTTGGAAATGATAGTGAAATACCATCTCGAACGTATTGAATTTATTCAAAGAGTATATAAGCGCTATTACAATAAATAAATTCAGATGGAATGAAGTTTTCAACTGATTTTAAAACAGAATATCTTTAATCCTGACCAATAATAAACAACCAGATGATTTGTACTGGTGACGTGCAACGTTCCGCCTAATTTTTTCATTGTGTGTGCGGCCCATTAACTTACTTATATGTGCAAGAAAAAAGAGGGAAGTAAAAAAATTAAAACACCAATAAAATAACACGAAGAACAAGGGATAATTCATGAAGTCTTTATTCGAAATACGTAACATAATATGGTGTTTCGATGTTCCGCACACATCTCAAAGAAAGGAACCTGGGAACCGATCATAAAATATATAATTGCGCTAAACAAAATATGGTTACAAGTTCCTTTCTTTGAGATGTGTGCGGAAGATGGAAACATGTGTGCGGACAATTTTTAACAGATGTGCGGCCGCACACCTTAGAGGGAACGTTGGTGACGTGTTTGATATTTGTAGAGAACTCTAGATTATTTAAGACCTTGTAATGCAATAACATATAAAACTACAGCTATACGTTTTTTTTTAGTACCAAATTCTATTAATGTCTTGGGACATTATTTTTACACATAATTATTTATGAAGAAAAAACAAAGATTAAATGCAAAACTGTCTAGTTTATTTTGACACCAAAGCATCATTTCAATGCACCAAAAACAATCAACCATTAAAAACGTGCCATAGCAATACCTTTCGTGTGCGTCACGCCAATGTTAATTTGATATATCTCCATTGTGACGAACATTTACATTCCAAAACAAATAAAACTACCGAGAGTGGGTCCATTGTGAAAAGTAGTAATTATCCCTCTCACGAACGTCCCTGGTCCTTTTCTCTTAACCACTCAATGGCTTAACAGGGTTAATATTAGGGTGAGCAGCATTAGACCCACACTGTTTTTTGAAACAACGAAGACCTGAAAACGCCTCAGAACGTTACTCCATGAGCAAAAGAATATATCTCAGTATTAGAAGATAAAGAAAGAACAAAACAAATCCAACAACACCAAGTCACTTATATGGTCACCAGTCAGCAATATCAAGATTGAAATCCAGGAAGTGGAAAGAAAAAAAACATCTAACGACTGAGGGGATCTTTAAAAAAATATTGCTAGAGACTAACTGACTTGAAAAGCATTGAATAGGCTCCGAGTAGACGTGGCTAGATGCAAGATGAACACGCAAAGATGGGATTTCTTTAACGAAAGAAGCATTGAACGTATTTGTGGGGTATACACGACTCACAATACGTGATAGTTTGTCCGAACGTCGAGACTGCATGCTTTGGGTAGGACTTGATTGATACTAATTATATGGCGATATAGATGCCTCCTACTGGAACCACCTGGCATAGGACTCGAAAATGAATGAATGATTAGAAGATAGAAGTTCTTATTACTGGCTAGTTATAGGGCAGCAAATCGAACTGATTGCGTATTATAAATGGTACTTGTACGGTACCGGTACAAAGAACTATAACATAGGCAAATGGCTGCTGCGCAATGCTCGGAGAATTCAGGTCAATTCCAAAAGGCGTAGATCGTTGAAAAGGTAGCAATGGTGAAGACATTCATCTTAGGTATAGCAGGTCTCAATTAAAACACAGAGTGAACTGAGAATATATCATATAATTTATTTCGAAAGGGACCCCTCTTATGAACTGTCAGTTGGTCATCGCAAGCGCTCACACCTCGCGAAATACAACAATTTTCGGGAGTTTTGCGCAATGCTTAAGCCGACCGGTCAGCGATCTAGTCTCGACGCCCGTTCATAAGTCTACATTTCCGCTGCGGTCGCGATGCCGCGCGGACCCAAACAAACGTAAATATATCATACAAACACCAAGAATTTCAAGTATCAAATTATAACCAAATTTACATATCAATATATCTATACACATTAACATCGAATTGTAACTAAATATCAAACACACGAAAATATATTAATCATATTTTGGGGTGACGCCTACATCCGATATAGTACTGATTTGATCTATCTGATAAATTTGAATTTTAAACGTATCCATGTCCATGTGATGGGCGTTTTAAATGTAACAAACCCTATATACAAGTAAGCTTCGCAAAACATAAAATATCCGAGAAGACAGAAGATGCGTCGGAGAAACGACGTGCAGAAGTTTGGCGGCCTAGCGTGGCAGCGACATGTTCAGGGCAGAAAGGAGTGGCAAGTACTGGGGGAGGCCCCTTCGCACACGGAGAAGACAACGACTGATGAAAAATGGTAATATACAAGTATGAATATTAAAATTAAAAATTAGCACCCAGCACCAAGATGACGACATTAAGTTCGAAAACCCGATGTAGCGTAAGAAGGCTTCGGAAAAAAAACGTAATATGTTAAGATATCTTGATTTTTGACAGTTAATGTAGTTATACGAGAAGTCGATAATATTTTTTATTTAATATCTGAAATAAAGAATCTTCTGGAAAGTGATAAACTTGACATTTGATACGTTAATAAAGTCCAGATCGCATAAGCTGTCATAACATAATTATGAAGACTTGAAAGTTTCACTTGATTTCGTAAAGGCATACACCAAGATCGGTCAGAAAAAACGGTCATATGTAGATATAAAATGTGATTCTTGGAACGTGACCTGTTTGACACTCAGGTATACAAACGATGTAGCCTAGCCTTACGCCGCCCAGCTTCTTCTCAGATCTGCTCGCCTAATTGGAGGATGTGACATCATCTGATGAACCCTAATAAACCGCAAAGTCTACATCACTAATGTAACTCAATTATTCATAATACATATATTAAACTAACATGTCCATTATTGTAAAGGATAAATAAATTATGAATCATTTTCTAGACCGCGAAATCCCATGAATGCCTTAAATTTCAGTGTATTTAATATCTAAAGGAGGCACTTAAATACATATACTCGAACCGCACAGTATCAAAATTTGATTGTATTTATGATAGTCCACAATAGAATTTTGGTGCCAATTTTGATGTATGGCACTGAAGCGTGGACGAAGAAAATGACTGATAGAAGTCGAATAAATGTTGTACGTAGAAATGCGTGCATTGAGAATAATACACTGGGTGACAATTATGAAGAATACAGTGATTAGGGATGAATGTGAACTTAATGTGTTGAGTAAGATGAAGAAGAGCACTCTGAGATGGTTTGGGCCTGAGGAACAAATGAATGAAGAAATACTAACAAAACAAATATATATAGTGCAAATATGAGTGGATATCGTGTAAGAGGAAGACAAAGGAAAGCGTGGTTTGATCAAGACAATGATATTTTGATAGAAGGAAATATAGAAAGTTAGAGAAACTTGTGTGAAGTGTATGGATATGAGGAGGAGAAGGAAGCTAAGGATTTGTCACTCGCTCTAGCGCTCTGACCTCTCTCCTTACCCCAACTAGGAAATTACATGATGGTATGTATGTATGTAAATATCAAATATTCTTAAGGAAACAAGCACAACTCAAAATCAGTATTTTTTACAAAAAAGGGGGAAAAAAAGAAACTTTGTTTTCAAACTGCAAATAGTAGGATGGCCTTAAATCACATATCGGAAGACCAACAAAGGTTTCTTTGTAGTTCATCTTACCATGGTAACGATTTTCTTAGCAAAGAAACATGTTTTTCTAGACAAATTCAGATGCGGGCAAATTTCTAGACAAATTGCAGAAGTACGCAATCTAATGGTGAGTGAGGTGCATGGCCGCGCGGCAACGCACTAAACTTCCGTGCGGAAGGTCGTCGGTGCGAGCCCCGCGCTGTGCTACTCTCCTAGAACTACACAGGCACTTTTTCCGCCTACTTTTCCACCTATAACTTCGGTCATATCTATTCTTAAAAAAAATGGTTACAGTCACCATCTTCCTATACAGTGGACTCGAAACCTCTGTTAAAGCGCCCTTGAGGAGAGTATTTTCTTTAAACGGCGGTATATAGATTATTCTTTTATTAAGTAATTATAATAACTCTCGGTTAAAAAATTAAACTTCGTTGAAAAATACTATTTTACTTGAGACTTAGTCAAGCGCCTTGAGGTACTTCACGTTTTGATTTGAATGACTGACACAATAAGGATTTAGTGACGCCAATGCTTCGTGTTGAGCGCTGTCCCATGCAAGGTTTGATATTCAGAATGGTGAGGTGTAAAGCATTAATAAACTGTAGAGCATTGCAGTATGAATTATTCATAGCCAGGCATTATATCGTTTTATATTGTGGGCACTCATGTTTGCATTGTCAATTTATTTAGTTAGTTCACCATCACCTATTTGTTTAACATGTCTACACCATCTTAACGTGCTTTTTTTCACCCGACTTCATACATCAGTTATAACACAAACATTTATCCTTAATAATAACATTTATTATTATAGCATACAGTCAACACACCATATATTCTTGTATTGTATTACACTTTCATTGTATACCGTACAACTCGGCGGGCTAATAGACATGTGGAATTTTATCCAACCAACCAGAAATATGTTAAGTAGGCATTGTATGAAAACCAGACTGGAAACTTTAAAAAAAAAAAAAAACTGGATTTCAACGGGAATCGAACCCGCAACCCCAGGTTTCACCGCATTTACTTATTATTTTCACCGCATTTACTTGGCTTCTTTCATTCATTTTGCACGACCATGTTTCACTCTCATAAATAAATGAAGGTCAGCTGGTGTGTCCCTAAGAGACAAAATAAAAAGCTCACGCATTCGTGGAAGCCTAAGTGTTACACACACCAACAGTAAGATGGAGGAGAGGCGATTGAGATGGTATGGGCACGTTGGACGCAGAGCACCCGATCACATTGTGAACCAGGCAACCTCCATGGATCTTCCTCGAATAACAACCAAAGGAAGACCAAAGAATTCATGGGTGGTGCAAAAGATTACCTGATGCAGAGGCATGGCCTGGGGGACGTCGTCCGGGACAGAAGAGCATAAAACCTGAGGACGAGGAGAGCTGACCCCAACAGTCTTCGCAGACAGTGAGTTGGGATGGAGCCAGGGAAAAGAAATAAATGAAGAGTAAAACTCATAAACCACATAACAACCATGTTTTTGATTATGGAAAAACAGTCTATCAACAAGCGACAATATACCCATAAATGGCATATATGTGCGAAGAGATTTTTGCAACAAAATTATATTTAAATTTTAGCACAAATTTTTCTGAGTCGATATTTCCATTCATTATACGTGTATGTACTGTGCTAGCTATGCGTGTTGGTTCGATTGCTTGTTTTCGGTTTAAATCCCGTTGGTACCTATTTTTATAAACGGTATCTATTTGATTTTCAACTTATGCCTCTCCGTAAGATATTTCTGGCTGGCTGCAAGAAATTTATACATGGTAATAAACCCACTTGGATGAGTGTAACAAAAACATTTGAAGCACTAAATTCATAAACAAACAAGCAACTCTTCAACGGGAATCGAACCCGCAATCGAACAAGCAAATCTTAAATTGAAAAAAAAAAAAAAAGTATTTGAGTCAAAAGGGCCACAGAAGGTTTAAAGAGGTGTATGAATCTCTTTAAGCGAACAACAATCACTACAACAACATATTACTGGTGAAAGCGTTCATAAAATTAACCTTTGTTTATATTCATATTGAACAATTATACCCGTATAGTGCTATTTCAAGTCCTTAAAAGCATTCATAAATTTATCTGAGTGCAAGAAATGGATTTCTCCAAATCGTAAATCAAGCCAAACAGGTTCGATAAATTCAATTTCCCTGGCAGACCATCTGTTGGACTGAATTTGTTATAGAATCTTCAAGAAAGGTGGGGTATAAACTATATTTTAGAAGTATTTTTTTTACGAAGGTGGATATTATAAAACGAGTTTCTTTTATTTTTCTACATAGTATACCATAAATTATTAACGTCGGAACCAACTAAACATTCTATTCGATGTTCTCGCGTTATTAAGCGATCAAATTAACTCCAAGGGCATACATATCCGTTATGATTAAGTTTTTCTAAAAAAAAAACAATTTTGGAAACCTCCTAAAGGCTTCAATGCAGTAAACGTACAACCACTACAGTGATCGATCAAGATAATAGGTTTTCTCGTTTCATGTCAACAAAGCGTTTATCAGTCTTGAGACCCGACCCAGTGAACTCGGTTAATCAAGCTTTATGACTTAACGCCATGTAGAAGCTTTGAAAGTCTTTCTTATTTGAACTCCAAGTTTACATACACACTTGAATCACTGAAGAATCCAGACTGCAGAATAGAAAACAGTGTTAACAGTGTAAATTGTTTTAGCGGATATTCCATTAATTTCAGCATTTTTTCATTTTCTTTGTAACTAAAAGCGCTTTTCTCCATTTGTGAAAATAAAATAATAAATATAAAATTGTTTATTCAAAAACGTCGCAATTGTTAACGCTTATTGACAGGGCCGCAGAATGTCTAAAGAGGTATGGAGGAACGGTTACGAAAAAACATTCGCTCGTGTCACATTTCATGCGTATAAGGCAGTGAAAGCGTGCACCCATATGAGTGTGCAGCGACACATTCCCACGGTGGCACTTCTGCTCTCCGGATACTGTGGCGTGGGAAATATACCGAGTCCTTGGGAAGAAGTAATCGGTCCCCTCTTCAATTCTTTATTTATTATTTGTTTTGACAACAGCACAAGCATTGTTTTATTTGTGATGACAGTGACATGTTAGATTTGTTATTTATTCCTTATATTCAAACAAATATAGCATGTTTCGATTACAATGACTTAGGCGATGTTCTTTCTTACTTCTGGATACAATCAATAGATGTGATTTCGGAATTAAGATAAATTAAAACAAATAACCAGTTTAGAAAACAAACGTTAAAACTAAAGGCGCAATTCGACTGAGGCAACACTGTACCACATGAGGCATGCAACATGTTTCCTAGTGTTGCCTGTCCCTAGGTGTGCGACTATGTGCCACAAATTTTAACAATGTCACATGCGGATTTTGACTCCCCGAATCGCATGCGCTTTGTCGTCAATACGCGTAACATGCATCTTAAACAATTTCATGGAGGCAACGTCAGTTTGGTACATTATGTTATGTCTTTACAAACAATCGTGGCGGCTGCATATTTGGTAATAGTTTTGAATCGTAGACAAAAAAGAAAGTCACGGTGTTGGAGAAGAGAATTATATGTTGGTAGTCAAGAAGCTCAGAATGATAAAAAGCTGAACGGAAATTCTTGATTTTTTTCACATCGATTAAAGTGCAATCGTATTTACTCGCTAACTGCTTCAGTTTATCATTTGTATCCTGTTGTCTTTAAAATTACTAATTTTATTATTCCATAACTCCGGTGAATTATGATAATCTTCAATAAACAAGGTAGTTTTATCAATATTCCACTCCATTTCGCACGCTACAAGCCGCACCGATCCGCTGACTTTCGGATAACGGCGACATTGTTCGACACGCTGAAACATGTTGAAAGGTGACGCATGCGTCCCGGCAACAACAATCAACATGTAGTATGCTACAAAGATACTTGCTTCTTGTCGCTTCGTGTTCCTTCGATTGAAAGACTGTTTAGCATGCGTCCAATGCCGCATGCCACATGTTGCCTCAGTGGAATTGCGCCTTAAGAAACGCCTAAACGGCATAATGCTGAATTTTGTTAGGCTGTTTTTGTTGACATAAAATATTGTATAATATCATATCGTATGATAAAATATTTTTTTCTAAAAAGTGTCTCATAAATTTTGGGTGCGTCTTATCGTTCGGAAAATACGGTACATTTTTTCGACATACTCGTATAAATGTAAAATAAATTTGTAAAAAAAACCATTTACTTCGAAAAAACTATTTTGAGTGGGTTGATTAATCGAGTCACAATAATCAACGTGATATCTTGTTACTTGGTGTTTTTATACTCAAATGTTCATAATTTCCTTGTTTTATCATTTAAATACGAGACAACTGGCGTTTTGTGGTGATTTACAGAAATGAAATGTTAAGATACAATAAAGAGTGTTAATTACAGATATCATTACACCATCCAGCATGGAAGGCCATCGAAGACTTAAGATATTGGAGACAAAATAAGATGTAACTGCCAAAGACGTATTTCAATTGCTTAGTCAAGCACTGAAGCGTATCGGACGACAGAAGTGACGACCCACTCGCAACGCCTAATCTCCGGGCGTCGTGTTCGATCTCTGTACAGTACAGCATTCATTTTATACAGTTCGTATTCGGTTATCCGAACTTGATTCCAAAAAAGTCTGGAAGGTATGAAAACAATATTCCCTAAAGATGAGGGCATGAGTTCTTGAAATATGTTTAAATCAAATTGTGTGGGTACCGAAAACCATCACGGTGAGCGAATTTCATGATTAGTGATATTAAAATAATGAATACCTAATTTTATTGTTATCGGGTATTATTTTTTTAATAGACACGTATATTTTTGTTATATTTGTGGCGACCGTATGCGCGGTCACTGAACTCACGAGACGACCTTTGCATACCTTCACAATCCGAGACAATCGATGGACAAAGTCCACGCGTCGGTCATTCAACTCGCTACCAAATGAGAGCGCATTCCATAAGGAAACGAGAAAGCAACACATCTTTCGCGCGGTCTCCCAAAACAGAAAGAATACCTACACGCGACAAAAAACGTATTGTAAACGCAGAGACGAGACAGCGACATATCGCGTGCGCATTCCCGCACATTCAATAAACATTATAAATACCGACGTCTGTCAATAAAATTCCTCTTTACACATTCCGATTTCGACTAGTTTTTATTTATCAACAATCATCCTCATCATCTCTCCTTTAAGGAACATACGCTCCTAAATATTATTACAGTAGAAGAGCACTCCGAAATAGTTTGGGCACGTGAAACGAATAAATGAAGACTAACAAAAAAATATACAGCGCAAATATAAGTATAGGGGTGGTGGAAATACTAAAGAAGTATGGTTGAATCATATTTTGAAAGAAAGAAACGTTAAAGATCTTCAGGTCCACGAGAGACTGAAACCTTTTTTTTTAAATGCGTACCGAGGGTAATCGAACTTGAAACCCCCAGGTTGGGAGACAGACGTCTTACAAACTAGACTACGGAGGTCGAGGTATATATTACATATGAAAAACAAATATTCAAATGAAATAAGAACGGCAGTTGGATTGTGATGCAATTGTGGCAAATTATTGAAAAAAAATGTTTAGTTTAAAACTTGCCTTACTGTGCTAAAAAAATCCGCCAGCCACGGTGCTGGACGCTAAGCGTCCAGTGAAAAATGTATATTTTAAATAAAAAATCTGCTAGGTTATTTTTTGTAATTAGCTATAAAAATCATTTTATTATGTATTAAAACGTCGAATAATCAAATGAAATATAAGTCCTGGTCACTCGCTATCCATCACAGGGTAGCAAGTGTTAAAGAAAGCTTTAAAGTATATTTTATTTATCTATTTACTAAACATTTCACTGCAAAACAATCTGGCGGGCTTATTAACAGGTGATAATCTCTTCCAACTAATCAGACAAAAGTAAATACAGGAATAATATACATGGTCGCAAAAATATTTAAATGATTATTCACCTTTACATAATTTATGAACGAAATACATAGTAAAAGTATTTAATATATAAAAAAACAACGGGAACCGAATCCGCAACCTTCAGAGTTAGAAGACAGGCGTCTTACCAACTAGGGAACCTAGGTCGAGGTATAAATAATAAAAAAATATTTTAAAGAAATAAGACAAGTTATTGAATAAATATTTTATTTAATTTTTACAAGAAAAATATTGAATACGTGTTTAATTTGATTTTTATTCGAAATATTTAATTTGATTTTTACAAAAAAAATATAGAATACCGAAAAAATATAAAACATTGAAGCGAAAATACTATATGTCCGATTAACTATGGTTCAGATAACTAGACATTCACTGTGCAGCTTTATCTCGACAGAAAACACTTGATTGTTTTGTTTTCGTTGGGATTTTACGACTGATCCGAGCTTCCAGCTTTTCTCTCCACTCATGCGGTTAAGTACGCACTCGACAGACGCTACACAATTTGAAGTCTTTAGAGAAGGGGTTCTTAAAACTTTGTGTTAGTGGCCCCTTTGACAGAATAGCAATAGAACTCTATTTTATTTTTAACTGCATAAATGTTTAAAAATTAAATCAGTGTAATCAAAGGTTATGGTTATAGAAAAAGGTTGATGAGTTTTGTTATTTGGGCAGTATGTTGACTTGTGAAGGACGAGTTTTAAGGTACAGAAGGGTAGTGCCAGAGAATTGAGTAAACGAATCACTTAGGTCGAGGCCACACCAAAATGCTTCGTTAGGTACTAAGCTAGATTTTACGTGACTCATATACTAGATGACTTCATGCCTGGCCACACCAAAGTGCTACGCACAAATTCATTTGATAGTTGGGAACGGTTGAGTCAACACACGACGTCACTCTCAAAACTAATATATTTCATTATAACTTACCATCTTTATTTACTTTCTGCGCAATTTCATTTCAAAGTGATTTTATTACAGGTACATTTTTCTATAATTTGCTCGATGGGTTCCACAAAGGCTCCCTTTTATACTAGTACACAGCTGTCATTAAAACTTCCGCCATCTTGTAAATTAACCAACACGTCTATTCGCTAAGAGATTCACTCGATGACTAATCGTCATGCAACGTGCAGTGTGATCATGCATGCAACGTGCAGGGAAATGTGCAGGGGACTAATCCTCATGCAACGTGCAGGGAAGCGTGCAGTGTGGCCACTGGGATAGTATGCGGTACGTTGATTCGCTAGGATATGTCGCCTAACTCGCAACATAGCTCTAAGCATCAAGCGAGGCTCCTTCCTGTGTGGCCGAGGCCTTAATGTAATATAAGATAAATGCGCAATATGAACTGTAGCAAAAAATACAAAACATAAATAGTGCGTTGGTTCCCTCCTCGGCGTATGGAGGTGAAACTTGGACTTAGTAGAAGAAGGATATAAGAAGAGTAATGATGTGGAGATGCATGCGTGCACTAAGGAAAATTTGTGGAATGTCAATGTTTGAAAAAAAAGGCGGAATGAAGACATCAGAATTTAATGCATTATAAAATTTATGTTTTAAATAAGATAAAGAAAGCAGCTTTAAGATGATTTGTACATGTGGAGAGAATGAATGAAGAAATAATAACTAAGCAAGTATACAAGTCAGAAATGCAAGGTGTAGGTGGAAGAAATATATCAAGGAAAACGTGGCTGGATCAAGTGGACCAGATTTTTAAATAAGGTATAGTGAGAAGTACGAAAAATAGAAGATTGTGCATGACTAAATGTATGAATGTGGAGGAGGCGAAATTTTTGTGCTTGGATAGAAAAGTTTGGAGATTTGTTTTCTCTGCCTACCCCGCAAGATGTGATATGTATGTATGGATGTATGTAAGTACATAAATATGTAAAATAAATATAAAAAAACTTTTTTTTTAAATAAAACGAAATAAAAAAATAATGAAGTATTCTGTTCCGACTATTCAGGTTCTGCAACAATAATCATTTATCTAGTTGTTAATTAAGTATTTAAGCATTCCCTAGTACCTCAGCATGAATCGTTGACTTGCAATAGATCTGATTAATGAGTTGTCAGTTCGCATTGTACGCTCATGTATTCTCCATATGTGTTGCCTTAGAAGGGCATCAAAACCTGCCAAACGACCCTGAACAAACATCTTTGAAGCACTTCAACATCTTGACAGTTAAAATATTATTCGGTATGCACTATTATACTGTACTTTGAGTTCTTTTTAAACCCATGGAATTATTTAAACGCTAATACAAGTTGAGACCCTCTGATTTACACTGTACATAGTATGTACGAGCATAATACCATCGACATAGGCAGACAAATAATTGAAGTGCCCGTCTAGCGAAGCTGTTATCAGAGTGCCTTCCCATCAAGCACTTGCATTCAGTGGTGTGGGCGAATTGTTTTATTATCGTCTGCATTGAATTGTCAATGAAATAGCTGGTTTAGAATATTTCGTTCGTCACTAGATAACAGTATATTGAAAAGCTTATCATTTTAACAACTTATTATGTGATTTCTCAGCGGTCAAAAATTGTATTAAGTGTATGGATGTTTTATTATCGTCCGCATTGAATTGTCAATGAACTGATTCGTTTAGAATATTGCGTACGTCACAAGAGAACAGTAGATTGAAAAGCTTATCATTTTAACAACTTATTATGTGATTTCTCAGCGGTCAAAAATTGTATTAAGTGTATGGATGTTTTATTATCGTCCGCATTGAATTGCCAATGAACTGATTCGTTTAGAACATTGCGTACGTCACAAGAGAACAGTGTATTGAAAAGCTTATCATTTTAACAACTTATTATGTAATTTCTCAGCGGTCAAAAATTGTATTAAGTGTATGGATGTTTTATTATCGTCCGCATTGAATTGCCAATGAACTGATTCGTTTAGAATATTGCGTACGTCACAAGAGAACAGTAGATTGAAAAGTTTATCATTTTAACAACTTATTATGTAATTTCTCAGCGGTCAAAAATTGTATTAAGTGTATGGATGTTTTATTATCATCCGCATTGAATTGTCAATGAACTGATTCGTTTAGAATATTGCGTACGTCACAAGAGAACAGTATATTGAAAAGCTTATCATTTTAACAACTTATTATGTAATTTCTCAGCGGTCAAAAATTGTATTAAGTGTATGGATGTTTTATTATCATCCGCATTGAATTGTCAATGAACTGATTCGTTTAGAACATTGCGTACGTCACAAGAGAACAGTATATTGAAAAGCTTATCATTTTAACAACTTATTATGTAATTTCTCAGCGGTCAAAAATTGTATTAAGTGTATGGATGTTTTATTATCGTCCGCATTGAATTGCCAATGAACTGATTCGTTTAGAATATTGCGTACGTCACAAGAGAACAGTAGATTGAAAAGCTTATCATTTTAATAACTTATTATGTAATTTCTCAGCGGTCAAAAATTGTATTAAGTGTATGGATGTTTTATTATCATCCGCATTGAATTGTCAATGAATTGATTCGTTTAGAATATTGCGTACGTCACAAGAGAACAGTATATTGAAAAGCTTATCATTTTAACAACTTATATGATTTCTCAGCGGTCAAAAATTGTATTAAGTGTATGTATGTTTTATTATCGTCCGCATTGAATTAATTGTCAATGAACTGATTAGTTTAGAATATTGCGTACGTCACAAGAGAACAGTAGATTGAAAAGCTTATCATTTTAACAACTTATTATGTGATTTCTCAGCGGTCAAAAATTGTATTAAGTGTATGGATGTTTTATTATCGTCCGCATTTAATTAATTGTCAATGAACTGATTAGTTAAGAATATTGCGTACGTCACAAAAGAACAGTAGATTGAAAAGCTTATCATTTTAACAACTTATTATGTGATTTCTCAGCGGTCAAATATTTCTCAGCGGTCAAAAATTGTATTAAGTGTATGGATGTTTTATTATCGTCCGCGTAGAATTGTCAATAAACTGGTTAGTTTAGAATATTGCGTACGTCACAAGAGAACAATAGATTGAAAAGCATATAATTTTAACAACTTATTATTTAATTTCTTAGCGGTCAAATATTTTTCAGCGGTTAAAAGTTGTATGAGGTGTATGAATGTAGAAGAGGCGAAATATGTGTCGAGGTAGGAAAATCTGACGCTCTATCCTTTCTGCCTACCTCAGCAGGGGAACGGTGTAATGGTGTATATTTTGAATAACACCAAATTAACACATGAATGCTTAAAAAATTACAACTGCTCGTCGTATATAGAGTGCAATACAATAAATAAATTCAGGGTTAATAGAATTGACACTACACAATTTTCAATATTTATTAGAGGTAAATAGAAAAATATTAATGCCAATCAATAACTTAAGTTTGTTCAACTTATGGCTATTGGTATCACCCAATGCTCTTTACAGAAATTATATTTAATATCACTGATAAAATTAACTTTATTTCAAAAAATCTAACATATCTACTTATTATTATTAATCTTATCAATTAGATATCATAGACAAATAAGCATTCAATTAAAGAGTAAAAAATTGTATTTTTAATAATCGATATAAATATTTGTTAAATATAAATAAATATGATATACTACCGTGATCAAAAAGTTTTAGGACTTAATTCATAAAATCGAAAATACAAGTTTATTCATCAAAATCGATATGGTCTCCTTCAAAGTACTCCCCATCGACTGCAACGCACTTACGCCAGCGCTTGGTCCAATCCTCGAAACACCGCTGGTACTCAATTTTCGGTATGTCCATCAGAGCCGTCTTCGATTTTTTCATGACATCCTCTCGGGTGCTGTAACGCGTTCCGCGAAGCGGTTTTTTAAGTCGGTTGAACAGGAAAAAGTCGCAGGGAGCCAGATCAGGTGAATTCAAAGGCTGCTGGATAGTAGTCGTGGTGTTGTTTTTGGTCAAAAACTCATGGAAATCATGTATTTTGCGATTTCAACGCGGTCCTTTTTTTGCATGAAATTGAGGTCTTTCGGCATCAGTTTTGCAGCGACACGTCTGAGGCCCAAATCACTAACCAAAATGTCTTGAGCGAATCCATAAGCGATGTTCAAGTCCTCTGCCAGCTCTCTGATGGTCAATTTGCGGTTTTCGGCCAACATTTCTTTGATTTTATCGATGTTTTCATCAGTTTTCGACTGCCACTGCGTTCGTCATCCTCGACCGACTCACGACCACTTCTGAAGCGTTCGTGCCACCAAAAAACACTTCTCCAACATTTCCAAGGTCTGCGGAAGTTAAATCCGTTTTTTTACACATAATTTAATGCAAACTCGTTGATGCACAGTTGATGCCATTTTCAAACTTGTAAAAAATCGAAAACACGCACAAAGGTAGATGTACCTACTCAGTACAGCGTAACTTTTACAAATGTCAAACTATGACGCTGAAATTTGGAGGGAAATGTCAATCATAGATGTGGTAACCTAACAAAAAAAAAAGAATTCCAATCGGGTGACTGACAGCGCCACACGGTGGCCGGTCCTAAAACTTTTTGATCAAGGTAGTAGATTTTTATCTTATCAATATTGTAGAGCCGCGTGTCACTCCAGTATTTTCGAAAAAAAATTTTGAACAGCTTTTTCATCAATTATTATTTTTTTTTTTTATCTATTTTTGGAATTTTTCCCTGTGCTGAAGGATATTTGTGATTCTGTCTTTTATACTTAGTTGAAATAATTATTTTGTTTATTTGTTTTTAAATTATTTGTCTTTTTTGTTTGTATATTTTGCACACCGCGGGCTGAGCGCTTGTGGACGGCCTCGTATTATTTTTTTAACATGTGATTTTGTATGATTCAATACCCATTTCTTTCTGATTGTTATTGTTGTAAATGTGTATTTTTTTTATATATATTCTGTCCTTAATGTGTTGAACACTCACTACTGGCTCTTCTATTTTTTTTAATAATTTTTGTTATAAGGTAACATTGCGCCGTTTATCTATAAAAATAAATATATAAGTGTTAATAAAATGCAACAATACAATATTCACTAACATAGAATTATACATGTGTAAAAATGAGTATAATTTAAATTGACCGGAAATAAATAGGAATATGGTAAATATTGGGTGTTAAAAAAAGTTGTGTCCGTTTTTTCCAAATTTAAAAATGAGCACCAAAAGTAAAACAAAATGGTAAAGGTTATACGTCATTCGAAAGAAAAATTTCTGCTCTACGAGATATTGTGCTTGCTTTTACGTTACATATATTATTTTATTTCATTACAAGCCTTCAAAATGGAATGTCGAGTGGACGAAAGTGAGAGTTTTCGACACCTCCTTCTGTTCGCGTTCAATCGAAGGAATAAAGCTGCCAAAACTGCTCGCGATATTTGCGAAGTGTACGGTGAAGATGCTATGAATTAAAGGACAGCTCGTCGATGGTTTTTGCGTTTCAAAGACGGTAATTTCGACCTGAAAGACATGGAGCGTTCCGGACGACCAGTGAACTTCGATGAGAACCGCTTAAACCATATTATTCATGAAGATCCCCTTCAAACCACCGTAGAATTGGCTGAGCAGATGAATGACTGTATACCGCCATGATGTCACATGACTTTATACCGCCACCTATACCATTTTGTTTTACTTTTGGTGCTCATTTTTAAATTGTTAACACCTAATATATTCAGGTATACAAGGTCTGAATTTCTTTCGTAAGAAACAAAATTTAAAAAAATAGTATTTTGCACTGAAGGATGGCGTAATGTTTCTTTATTCAGTCGAAGACTCCTCCCAACACTCGCGTCATGTGATCAAAAGAAAATAAAACACGTTTTAGTAAAAATGGAGCTTAGCCAAGACTCAAATAGCTTCAGAATATTTGTAGACTTGTTTTGTAACGATTCAAGGTGTTCGTAGTAAAACACCGACTGGGCAGAAGCTCATTCCGACAGGCGGTGGTGCTTTGTTGTCCTGCTGTCAATTAGATCATTCCTTCTATATTAGTATGTTCAAAGTATCCATTGTAAATTAGTTTGGAAATAGCCACATTTATTTATTTATTTTATTTATTTAAAACTTTTATTGCAATACAATCTGGCGGTATTATTGCCAGGCGGCAATCTCTTCCAACCAACCAGACAAAAGTGAATGAAGCAAGTTACATGGTCGCATAAATCATTCAAATGACTATCCATCCCCACGAAATCCATAAACACATACGTGAGCACATGCCCACGAACTCCACAAAGACGGACAATCACCCGAACATTATTTTTCATATAAAGTGAGATATCATCAATCAAAAGGAAAGGAAGGGATGGTGGAACGGAAAGAAAAATCAGGAATGAAACACGTTATTTTCCTGACTAGAAATTAAGAGCTTTTTCAGTCGCTTCTTAAAGCATGCCAAGGACGCAGCGAGTCTTATATTGGTTTGTAACTGATTCCAGAGTCTCACTGCATGGACAGTAAAGGGCGACGTAAAGAAAGAGGAGCGGTGAACTAGAAAGGCCAATTACCACATACCATTTTATATAAAATAATCAGTACATTAATAGACGAAGACAATATACAGTATTATTTTATGGTTTGGACATGTGGAACGAACGAATGAAGAAAGACTAAAAATAAAAACGAATAAAAATAAGTATTAGTATAATTGATATTATAGCTTTGTCGGACGAACATTGAATTTATAACAAAAAATAAGAATACTGAATTATTTCCTTTTTTACATAAAATCATCAGGTCGCACGTAAATTGCCCTGAAGTGTAAGGTGTGCTTGAACCGAGTAAACCGAGGAAAACTTAGCTAGACCTAATATACCAAATTTTGAAAGAAGGTAAAGTGATAAATATGAATAGTATTGTGCATGACGAGACGTATGTATCGATGTGGAAGTAGCGAAGGTTGAATGAAAGTATAAAAAAGTTTGAAGATATGTTCTCTCTGCCTATTGACAAAGGATACGACGTGAATTTTCCTCACTGCACGCATCAGTTGAGCACCAAAACAATATTATGTATTGTTAAATTTGTTACTGTTGATATTGCGCGGTTGTTGTATATTACATTAAGTATTCCATTTACCTTGTTCTATTTCGCTGCATTTCTTTCAATGTCTCTTTCAACTCACCCATCACACGTAAACATACTGCCTTTAGATAACAGAACTAATCAACCTGCTCCAGTTTCTCAATAAACAAAATAATAATAGCTAATACAACTAGACATGTCAAACAAACGAATAGCACACCAGAATAAGTAGGAATGACTTATAGCAGACAACACATAAACGAACAGTACACAAGAAGGAGACGAAGGAATGAGTTATGACGATGGAACCACATGCCCATATCCAGCTGATCATGTCAACAAAAATGCAAATGACCACCGATGATAAATCGTCCCAGTTTGGCCATGTGTAAAACCTGAATGGTGTCCACTTTTACTCGTCACGAGCCACGGTGGCTTTTCTCGGTGCGTGGAGATAGATGGATGGATGGAAGACTGGGAGGACGGGTTCCTTAGAGCGCTGTGCAGAGTTGTGGATAACGGGAGAGCGGCATTCCTGGCAGCTTTGCGGAGAATAGCTGGTGCCTGGGTGACGGAGACACCTGGACTTTTCTTAGATGGTTGTCAATAAGATTAATATAAAGATAATTTATATAATTAATATACATACATGCATAAGAGTACCATGACGCCGTTTTCCTATTAGGGTTGGTAGATAACAGAGTGCCAGACTTTCCTATAGCAACACACATATTTCGCCTCTTCCACATCTACCCATATAAATTATCTCATAAAACTCCTACGATTCCTATGACTTCCCTGTTGGGGTAGACAGAGAAGAGAGAGCGTCAGGCATTCCTATCTCGAAAATCATATTTCGCCTCTAGCACATTCATACACCTCATACAATTTCAAGACTCCTTCCATTTCCTTCTTTCAAAAATATCATTTACTTGATCTAATCACACTTTGCTCAGTCTTCCTCTACCACGTCATTCACACAAATTTGCACTGTATGGTATATTTGTTTTGTTACGTGTTCTTCATTCATTCGTTCTTCATGTCCATACCACCTCAGAAAGTTCTTCTTCATCTTAAGTTCGCATTCATCTCTATCATTTCATTCCGTGTTTTGTCATACATTGTCACTGTATTTTCTTAGTTCACGCATTTTTACAGCACTTGCTCTGCTTCTTTTAGTATGTTTCCTCCTCCACGTTCCACTTCAATACATCAAAGTTAGTATTAAAATACTGTTATGAACTATCATATTACCAGATTTTAAACTGCCCAATTCGAGTAAGTATATATTTAGTTTTTAAGCCCGGAGATTCGATTGTTGGAGCTACAGACAATGTTGTCTCCCGACCAAGCTCTTCACCATATGAATGAAAATACTAACTAAGTGTATTTATCTAGGTTACATGTGATGATATTTGGTTGCGAAATGGCACTATATACCATACTATACACTGTACATTTAATTATGGAGATATCAAATAATATCGGTTACATGATGTTATGACCCCAGCCGCCACGTTCATACTTTTACAATTAACTTATTTTATATTTTTAATCTTTCAATAAGGATGGGTTATTCCCGAGTAAGAACACCCTTGAAGACAGTCTATTGTCTAAACGGCGTTGTATATGATAAATTGTATTATTATTATTATCATTTTAATTTTACTTAAGATAATAAATAAATAGAGTACAAATACAAAAATCATAAATACTACCAACAAATAAATCGCGTCTTTGGATATTCAATTTATTGTTACATTTATGCGACTTTTTCATGTATCCTAAGGTAATCAATAAAACAAATTGATGTAATCTGTTCGTGTTAATTCATAAAATTTCAGCGTCACGACAACTGCAAACATTGGTGTAACCAGTGTCACGTAAATAAATAATCTACTCAATAAAACCTATGTAAAATGAATACTTATTGCATTCGCTTAATAAAATCGTGATAGAAGACATTTTATTATCATTCTTGAACACTGTTGACAGCACGAACGGACAGCGTAGCGCAATTATTCTGTTCATTCATACCTTTTATGCTAAGTGTCCGCATCATTGTAGTTACAGTGAATCATGCGTAACATAAATAATACACAGTAGGAGTCCTTTCATTCCATAGACCATTGTTGTATCATCTTAGTCATTTAGAGTGGATCCGTGTCATACATGTATATATTCAAAGATTATTCTATCCGTCCGTCTTGTCTTCCATCGTCCAATCTGGAAGAAGAGCAAATAGACAACAGGTAGATCGTCGACACATGGCGGTCCCATTGGACGATGTGTAACGTAAAACAACAGGCATCTTGTGGGTGGCCCGAAGGTGGGGTTGCCTGGGTTTTCCCTACCTCAGAAGTGGGATACTCTAAATAGGATAAGACGGGGAGTGGGCCACATTGCATGTGATATGCTAAAGCTGGGCCCAGTGCAATCGCCTTTATGTGAGTGCAATCCAGATCATGGATCACATTGTATACAACTGCCCACTGTATGCGTTATCTAGAGGTGTGAAAACGCTGCACAACGTAACACCGAACGTTGTGTGTCGGAGAAGATACACTGCGTCAGGGCCAAACGCAGAAGAAAGGTATTTCTATCGTATTAACTCATTAACCCGTAGCTTTACTTGATTTTTAAACCTGTAAGATCTGATAAAAGATGCATACATTTGTTGCTGTAATTTTATACATTTTTGCTTTCAGTTATCAAATGAAATGAAGCCATTCATACTCGATTTTTTCTGGGATTGGTGATTCAAAGGGAAATAGAAGAACCCCGATCACGAGGTAGATCAGCAACGTGATGGATAGAATGTAGTAGAAATGCTACTTCTTCTTCTCCCTGGCTCCATCTCAACTCGTTGTCTGCGAAGACTGTTGGGGTCAGCTCTCCTCGTCCTCAGGTTGTACGCTCTTCTGTCCCAGACTACGTCCCCCAGGCCGTGCATCTGCATCAGGTTATCTTTTTGCACCACCCATGAATTCTTTGATCTTCCTCTGGTTGTTATTCGAGGAAGATCCATGGAGATTGCCTGGTTCATAATGTGATCGGGTGCTCTGCGTCCAACGTGCCCATACCATCTCAATCGCATCTCCTCCATCTTACCGTTGATGTATGTAACACCTAGGCTTCGACGAATGCGTGAAGTTTTTATTTTGTCTCTTAGGGACACACCAGCTGACCATCTTAGCATGCGCATTTCAGCAGTTTCTAGTTGCCTAGAGCAAGAGTTATACATCGTCCAGCATTCGGAGCCATAGAGGGAGTGCGGGTCTGATAATCGTTTGGTATACTTTTCCTTTTAACTTTATTGACATTTTCGGATCACATAGAACTCCCGTCATTGATCTAAACTTCAGTAGAAATACTACTGACTATGAGAATTTGAAACGTATCAATATTTCTGTAGTTCGGCCAATTCGCGCAAAATCATAACGAATAAGATGCTAGGATATAAGCTAATGACATCAATTGTAGCGCTTTTTTATAATAGGCAATCGAACCAAACTATAATTATTTGTGCCACCAAATTAGTCATTATGCAATTATATGAGACAATATAATAAAATGAATTTTCAAAAAATGACGTTTCTAAATAATTTCTAGTTTTAACTGATTAAGTTTAAAAAAAATGAACAATCGATCTATAAGTGGAAAAGTTCCACGAAGAAAAAAGAAACGCAACATTCATTGGACGCGGTAAAGATATGACTTTAAGTAAATCAAATCTGTCACGCAAAGGACAATCGAAAACACATGGTCTATAGTTTTTTCATTCAGACCATTCTCGAAGCCGGATAGGCTACAATACCCATTCTGTAAAGGTGACTAGCCACAACGCAGTGGCCCGTCCGCAAACGACACATGACAGACACTTCCATCTTGTTCATTCTTATTATATTAAACCATGGTTTCGAAGGGATATATTGTTAGATTGATATATATCTAGACCCCTTATTTACACCAGTTATAGGTATATCCCAATCCAACGCCCATCGGTGCCAAGTATTATGTTTAATTTTATTTAAAATATGTAGCGCTTTGAATAGATTTAATAGTGACATGAGGCACTTTTTATTGTGTCACGAATAAGAGATCAGTTAAGGTAACAATATCTATTCAATATATCTGAATTAGTGTTTCGGAAATATTGAAGATCGTAGGCGGAAGACAATATTGTCTTCGACCCAAGTAAGCGATCTTTGGGTTCGGAACATCTGGAGTAGGCATGGAACTCGCGGTTCGTCATTGAACGTGTTGGCAACACTACTGATCAGAGTATTGTTACCAGACGAATTATTTTACCAGACTGGCAACCTTTTTTCTCGGGTACCATCGTGGGAGTCAAGAACGCTTTCACTAGACTACGAGAAGGTCGTAATATGATTGAAGTTCTCTGTATTTTAATATTTATGTGTATTTCAAACATTGCATTTCGATTTTATTTTATTTTAACCATGTACACAACAAACAGAATATTAATAAATAAAACTTGACGAAACTATCAAAATTATAAGCTAATTCTTTCTTACATGTTTACCGTCTTATTCGTTTAATGTGATATATATTACAAACAGACAAAAAAATGGCGGGATTTATAAAGAAGAAAAAAATAACCAGACGCTCATTCAAAAGGTCAAAACTAGTAGCAATGACCTACAGTGAAAAATAATAAACTAAAAAACGATTTATAAATTTAACATCGAAGAATAAACGGGCAAGTTGCAAACCACATGTCATGCTCTATACAGAAATATAAAATCGGAGAAATTCGTAAAATTTAAACATCACGAAAAATATATTCAAGCCGAATGTTTTAGTATCATATAGCGTAAGATCTCCAAAGGTTTCTTAATGGTTTTTTCTTCCCTCACTTATTCAAAAGGTCAAAACTAGTAGCAATGACCTACAATGAAAAATAAACTACTTAGTTATTCTATTAATCTCCGCTACACGTGGTTCTACCTCATATAATCAAGCACTTTTCAGTCGAAATCGCCCGAGGATCTCTTTCGTCTGAAGAGAGCCTCAGGATAGGAGGTAGAAACACGTGTAGCGGGGATTAATTGAATTAATAGAATAACAAAGTAATTTGTTGTTAAATATTTTAAGCTCAATTACCTTAACTGAATCGAATCGAATGTCTTTAATACAATGTTTTTTAATAGGAAATCCATCCATACTAGGATAAAATATTTTTTTGCAAAATCTTTACTAACTGATTTGTACGAGTGCTAAAACTCATCAAATCCTGTTTCTTTTGCGATGAATTATCTGTTACGATAGCTGTAATAAAAACTACACACTCGTATATACCACCCCCTCGTCTCCCTACATGTCGTTTATGAACAACTCAATAATGTTGTAGTAAATTAAAAGCCCCCGTCCAGCGTCCATTCCTCTATATCAGTGCTCCGCAACCGGTGTGCCGTGGCACACTGGTGTGCCGTGAGCCGGATACAGGTGTGCCGCGGTCAAATTCAATGTATTTGACATTTTACAATTTTTCATTATGTATTATTTAATACACAATGACAAATTATTTTTCATAATATTGTCTATTTTTCAAAATGTAGTATAGAATAATTATTATAACTAAATAATTTTTCAATGGTCCCCCTGCGCCTGATGCCAACTGTTGAAAACTGCGTGGTGTGCTTTGTACACACCATGGCCGCACCAAATTAGTCATAGACAAAGAAAAATGACCCTTATGCGCGTCGCTGAAGACTCATGCCTAATTTAATACCTATATATTTTAGCTTTTGGTGTGCCGCGGAATTCTAGGAAGAATTTTGGTGTGTCGTAGGTGAGAAAAGATTGCGGAGCACTGCTCTATATCACAGGAATATTTCCGTTTTAAATGGCCCGTAAACAAGAACTAGCGCCATTTGGGTTTGACCGCTCGACACCGACACGATGCGGCGCCAAATAAAAATAGAAGATTTTTTTCATTTTATTTTTTCTCATCTTGCGTCTTATACACTTTTAATCCCTCGATGCGAAATAAAAAAAACAGATTTGTCATTTTATTTCACAAACGTTACAGCAAACTAAAAACGAACCCAATTGGGTTTCTCTGTTTGATCTGATTCTGAGTGAGCATGTTTCTCTGATTCTGAGTGAGTTATTGCTCACTCAGAATCAAAATAACTATTCCTATAACATTTCAAGCGAGTTACGAGTATATAATAGTTCGGTCTTTTACTTACTACAGATACTCGACTAGTGTTTCGCTTCACGGGGTATTCCTTTCTACTGATACCGCACGAAACATTCGCATCACGGGGTATTCATTTCTACTGATACCGCACGAAACATTCGCTTCACGAGGTATTCCTTTCTACTGATACCGCACGAAACATTCGCTTCACGTGGTATTCCTAACAAATGATTCCCCACAAGCTTTTCGTCATAATGTATTCCTTACCCTGATACCCTCACGAGATGTTTGCTCCACGAGGTGTATCTTACAACTGAAAATCACGAGTTTTTTTGCTTCAGGATGTATCCCTTAATACTGATATCCCACTCCACAAGCTTTTTGCTGCCTTACTACTGATACCGTACGAAATTTTTGCTTCACGTAGTATCCCTTTTTAACAAAAGGTTTCTCTACTATTGATATCCCACGAGATTTTCGCTTCACGAGGTATCCCTTACTGCTGATATTTCACGGGATTTTCGCTTCACGGGGTATCCCTTACTGCTGATATTTCACGGGATTTTCACTTCCTTCACGGGGTATCCCTTACTGCTGATATTTCACGGGATTTTCGCTTGACGGGGTATCCCTTACTGCTGATATTTCACGGGATTTTCGCTTCACAGCGTATCTATCTGTTACTGCTGACTGCAGTGAGAAAATTGCACAAAAATAATAAGAATATTTATTGGATTTTAACTTAACTCTGAATAGAAATACGTTATGAAAAATATCTCGATTTAATAAATTTTTTTGTGGATTCGACAGTCATAGAAATTAACATTTTTGACGAAAACAAACCGAACTGTAGTCTTATCTCTGATAATTTAATATTTATTTACACAATATTATAAACACACAATTAATTCACAGGTCTCGCTAACTTTAGGGCTATCACCAGGTGACTTTTTAATTATAATTTGAACAATTGAGATACATAAACAATACAAAAAAAGTATAATAAAAAACAGGAACTTTTTACCCTCAATAAACAGTGTTTCCGCTGTCCAAACTCACCGACCAGACTTTAAACCAATAGCCTAAAAGTCTTCTTTTACCTGCGAAAACTTTCAACAATTTTTAAGCATAAATGTGGTACGTTCACATTCTATAAGTGTATCTACGAGTATATTAATAATCTTCAAAGCTATCATATTCTAAAAAAAACTAATTTCAGGAATAAATTAATCCATACAACAAACATGATAAGATAAACAAGAACGAATAATCCGCATAGTAAACTTTACTGGCGCCCACTTGACAATAAATATACTTGGTTACATTAGAAGTGGTTTGTTTTTTTTAAATATTGGGTTGATGCAAAAGTTTGTTTTGAATCGGTGTTAGGAAAGTTTGATGATAGACGAACAAATGATAATGGTGATATAATGCTAGAAGTACGCTTGAACAATGTTTTATTTATTTTTTTAACCTGGCGAGTTTATTGCCATGTGGCAATCTCTTTCAATCAACCAGAAATATGTTTTATAGGCCCTAAGTGTTAACCATACTGGAATCCTATTTAAAAAAATATGGGTTCCAGCGGGGATCGAACCCGCAACCCCCGAATCGGCAGACAAGTGTCTTACCACTAGGCCACGGAGGTCGTCTTGTTATTTTGGTGTCAAATACTTTTTTTCACCACAAAACGAATCATATGTATATACGTGGGGAAAAAAATGAACGATCGTTAATTGACTATGTGTGCATAGATTCTTCACTGCAAAAGAGCACTCTCGGTACAAGTGTGTAGAGGAGCAAATATCGACTCAGACCATTATGTAGAGATGAGCAGAATTAATATTCTCCATGGGTGGCGCTCTGGTATACGTGAAGAAGTGCCGGCCGTGAGAATCATATGTAAGAAACTGTAAGATGACGTTTCACTTCTATTCATCCAAGTTGGTTCTAAAATACTGTTGTGGGCATCCAAGTTGGTACAAAAATATTCATCCAAGTTGGTACTAAAATACTGTTGTGGACATCCAAGTTGGTACAAAAATATTCATCCAAGTTGGTACTAATATTATATACAAATTTTGATACTAATATCGCTCAAAACTCAACGTGCAACCATAAATGAGTATATCTTATTTTTTTATTTTTTTTATTAAACAAGTAAATTATTAAACAAACATTTGTCAAGGCTATACCTATATACAAATTTATTACTTAACTAATCTTAATTATATGTTATAATTTATGAACTTATTTAATCTTATTTTCCTACATATCATTTTATTTTATTTATTCAATCTTAATATATGAGATCTTAGAAATAATTAACACCTACATTTTTTTTTATTTTTTTTTTTATTTTTTTTTTATCCACTTTGCACGGATTTCTCCTGTTACACAAAGAGGGTTTGCTTCTAGCGTTAGCTTATTCGTTAGGAATAATATCAGCCAGGATTCTTCTCATACTGCTAGACGGTACATACTACTTATAACTAGGTAACAATTCTTACAAGTCAAGTCATCAAGTTATCAAGTCCACTCGTTCAGGCTACTTGTATTCCATCACATTCACTCCGACCTTGGTCGTCCCAGCTAATACTGTAGGTGGACTAGTCAGGTAACAGATAATGCTTCGGTAGCTTGTGCTTATAACGGAAGGGTAGGTCGGATTTACTCTCGTAAGCCCCCAGGGCAGCGACTAAGGGATTTCTGTGATTTTGTTGGCTTTTATAGAACTTCACGGTCCAAGCGAGGATGTGGTGTTGTAGGGTTTCTTTAGTATGAGTATATCTCCAAATGAGTATATCTGTATCTAGTTGGATTCCAAGATTTGACAAAAAACTGTGCGGTGAAAACAGGCTCACCCATCGCACTAATTGGTAAGTATTTTAGAGCGCCATGAAATGAAAACGTTTGAAAACCATTTGCGTGCATATTGTTTAAAATAAAAATTAAAACGTGGGCAATTTCGTCAAATCGTAGGCTGGACATAACTCTTTCATTACAAATTGTGCCCGGGGCCCCAAGTCCATTAATATATTTCATTCAGCCATTGTTTGGGCCGTGCTGTCGATATGACCTTTGTTATCCGTCTGGGATACACGATAAGCATCTCAGATAAAATATAACTTAATTGTTAAGACGTTAATCCTACGATACAATGTTTACTTCCGGACCTAACAAAGGAGGGAGGAGCACCGTAATCTTGCAATTGTCTTAAACATAGATTTACAGTTCTAATCTTACTGTTAAGTGTATTAAAATGTAGTTTAGATTAGATTGTTATATAAAAAAGCAAATATGGGTGTACCAAGATAGCTAATAGTTCATACATTAAATAAAAAGGGACAGCAAAACACCATATCAGGATTTTACAGTAATAAAAGCAGACACCAAAACAACATATACGAAAATTAAATATAATAAAAAAAAATTAATTGCCAAAACACTTAACATCAAAATTGTACAACATAGAAAAACACGAACAGTGCAAATTAGAACCTGTATTTCAATAAAAAAAGAAACTAAATATAAGTAATGCATTCAAAACCTTGAGCAAAGCAAGCTGCCAGTGATTTGAGCCACGATGACCGTATATGCAACAACTGACGAAGAATAACCAGGGTTGTTGGACAGCGCCAACTTCCATATAAGAGCAGGTCTCGAATGGGATTTGGCGCCATGCAAACTAAACGATAAACACAAATAATTGCGAATTCACTATCCAAACGAAGAGAAGATATACGTAGAGAAGATTGATTATCCTTTTAAACATGATTACCAGGAAATATATTCTGTTCAAATCAATTATTCACGCATTTGTTGCAATATGCAGGGAATACATTCCATCATTTTGGATTGAACATTGGTGAATTTGATAATCGTTGTTATTATGATAAGGATTTTGCCGTTGCTGTTCCTGTGGCGTGGAATGGTCGGTATCTAAGTTTCAATACATGGATAGCGTGTGAAATAAGGATTTTGCCGTTGATGTTTCTGTGGCGTGGAATGGTCGGTATTTAAGTTTCAATACATGGATGGCGTGTGAAATAAGGATTTTACCGTTGCTGTTCCTGTGGCGTGGAATGCTTGGTATCTAAGTTTCAATACATGGATGGCGTGTGAAATAAGGATTTTACCGTTGCTGTTCCTGTGCCGTGGAATGCTTGGTATCTAAGTTTCAATACATGGATAGTGTGTGAAATAAGGATTTTGCCGTTGCTGTTCCTGTGCCGTGGATTGCTTGGTATCTAAGTTTCAATACATGGATGGTGTGTGAAATAAGGATTTTGCCGTTGCTGTTCCTGTGCCGTGGAATGCTTGGTATCTAAGTTTCAATACATGGATAGTGTGTGAAATAAGGATTTTGCCGTTGCTGTTCCTGTGCCGTGGATTGCTTGGTATCTAAGTTTCAATACATGGATGGTGTGTGAAATAAGGATTTTGCCGTTGCTGTTCCTGTGCCGTGGAATGCTTGGTATCTAAGTTTCAATACATGGATGGTGTGTGAGATAAAGATTTTGCCGTTGCTGATCCTGTGCCGTGGAATGGTCGGTATTTAAGTTTCAATACATAGATGGCGTGTGCAATTTTAAGAAGCACTTGAAGATCTTATCAAAATGTATGTTTACATATGAACACTACACACATACAATACACTACACCTTAAGCAGAATGTGTTACTATACGTTGAGAAGTGTCGACGCGACAACACGTTTCGTGAAAAATGTCAATCCAATCTCCCGCCAAGTGCGAAATAAATAATGCCGGGCAAGAGTTTTTGAGGCGCTGCAAACTCCATGGAGATGAATTTCTCCGCTCCATCGTTACTGGAGATGAAACTTGGGTTGCACACTACACGCCTGAAACCAAAAGGCAGTCTCAACAGTGGCGTCACACCTCTTCACCCTCCGCCAAGAAGTTCAAAACCACAATTTCAGCCAAGAAAATCATGGCATCCGTGTTTTGGGACTGTCAAGGCATAATTTTAATTGAATATATGCCTCAAGGGGAAACCATCAACTCTGCAAGATACTGTGAGACCCTAAAAAAATTGCGGAGGGCGATTCAGAACAAGAGGAGAGGCATGCTGACAAAGGGAGTCTGCCTGCTGCACGACAATGCCAGACCACACACGGCCAACGCCACGAAGGAACTGCTCGCCTCGTTTAAATGGGATGTCCTGAACCATCCCGCGCATTCCCCTGACCTAGCACCTTCAGATTACTATCTCTTTACCTCCCTGAAGCTGCACATGGGTGGAAAAAGGTTTTCAACCGACGAGGAGGTAAAGGAGGAGGTGGAGAAGTGGACGGAGGGGTTGGCGGGAAACTACTTCGAGGAAGGCATCAAAAAGTTGATACCCCGCTTCACCACCTGCATTGAGAGGAATGGCGACTATGTCGAAAAATAGCTTACATATGTACTACGGTAACCACGTAATTTTTTTGTTTAAATAAAAAAAATTGTAACCTACAAAAATTCAGTACACTTACTTTCTGGATATGCCTCGTATATTGATTTCGTACATACATACATATCATCACATCGTGTCCCTTGCGGGATACGCAGAGAGAACAAATCTTTAAACTTTTCTATCCAAGCACAGAACTTTCGCCTTCTCCACATTCATACATCTCGTCATGCACGATCTTCTTTTATTCATCCTTCTCCCATTACCTTCTTTTAAAATCTGGTATATTTGGTCCAGCCACGTTTTCCTCGGTCTACCTATTTCACGCACACCTTAAACTTCTCACTTTTGTACTCGCTTAGTCATCCTTTCATTATTCATTCTCTTCACATGTTTAAACTACCTTAAAGACCATTTCTTTAACTCATACTTTTTTGTACAATAATATTTTTAATCTCATTAGGAGTGGGTTCGATTTCTGAGTTAGAACACATTTGAGGAGTCGACTTTCTAGATGGCGCTATATAAATTGTTAATGTCATTTTATTACTGTTATTTTTATTCCAAAATACCCAAAATAATTATATCTCTTATTATTTTGCTACAAACAGTGATAGTTCCAAGATATTTTTAATATTTCAATTTCGTTTTTAACCCTTCCTGTCCGGTGATGTGTAACTAGTACACATTGCTTCTAAACACTTTAATATCTCTATAAATATAATTAATACTGGGTTCAGATTTTAGGTATTCCTCCGTAATACATTAACGCATTGACTGAAAAAAAATATATTAATAATATGTTAATTAGCACTTATCGGCCACATCAGAGATATTTTGTGAAAATCGGGAATAAATTCACTAATACAATCAAACGTGTGCCAGTGTGTGACGTAGTGTATTAATTCTAAAAAAAACCGCAATGGGTGAGAAAGCAACGCTATTCACGTCTCACTCTACTTCGGATGGGAACGCAAAAAATAGAATCTCAGTTCGGTCGTTTCTCTCTTTTTAGTAGCCAACCGGCTTTCGTTCGAGGTGGCCGCTCCGTCCGTTTTGTGAACGTCGTCCGATGTTTATTTTTTTCATGTTTTCAGCAATTAAATTTCAATTATTATCACTTTTGACTTCCAATTTAATTAATTTAAGCGATTGGCTATGAATATTTTTATTTTCCCGATTTTAAATCGCTCATTTTTACATATGTATTGATGTGTATTGAATACACATCACCGAAACGGACGGATTTTTTTAGCATATGAAGGGAAAGGTTAAATAAATATATATTCTAGTTCTCTATAACATTCAGTGTCAATATAAATTATTATTTATGTTTTTATCAGACTATTAGAAACCAAGCGATAAATGACATTAACAATAGTCAGAAATAGAAAATACAATAGTTAACATACGATACAGACAACCAAACTGCAAACCTCAAAACGGAAACACTTTCAAATTGTCCCCAAAAGACGTATTTATCATTTGTAAACTACAATGTGCGAACACGTCCGAGAATAAAGAAACACATTTCAATACATTCCACGAATGTCCGTCCGCACCAAACACAACATACAAATACGGACAACCTCCCATACTCAACAGTATGTGCGTACATTATACGCATATTCTTATTCACAGCCTTATATCCTACACGCCCAATATGTACTTCCAATCATTTTCCGATTATAAATTATTCATTGAATTATAAATTTTAATACGTAACGAGGTTGTCACAAGAAAATATGTGAATATTAAATTCTTTTGCGGTGTATTACATTATATATTTGGTAGGCGGATCTAGAAACGCCCACAAGCTATTGCTGTAGTCTGTAGAAGCCAAAACTGACAGGTCTAGGTTCCCTTCTTCTACGCCTGGTTTGAACAATCGTTATGACGACGATTCTAGATTTATTTTATGATTACACATTTCAGACTTGATCTTATTTGGTCGTTGTTACTAAGGCGAAAATATATTTTCTAACAACTTTAAAACGTTTTCGTAATGTTCATTTGTACAATTAATTACACAAAGAAATTATTGTAGTAAACCGTCTACATAGAGTGCCTGATGAAGGTCTAGGTTCGTTACTAGATCTCGTAATCAAGGATCCCCTTGCCATTCCAACGTCAATTCTGTTAGAAAGTGAAGTTGTGCCGTGGTGTTTGTTTTAAGTACTGGGTCCGGTGGCACATCGAAGTGACACGATCGGAGAACACCGACATGTTTTTTTCTTATTTTTTTTTAAGAATATATATAACAACCTCCGTGGCCTAGTTGGTAAGACGCCTGTCTCCAAACCCGGAGGCTGCGACGTCAATTCTGCAAAAACCCAGATTTAAAAAAAAAAGGATTTCAGTCTGATTTTTGCTTAAGACCACTTTAATATATTTCTGGTTGGTTGGAAGATATTGCCAAATGTCAATAAGCCCACCAGGCTGTACTGTATACAACTTAAGTGTAATAAAATATTACCGAAATCAAAGGTATCCTTATGCCCCCAAATATATGAATATGTTCATTAAAATGTGTTTATAAATAACCAGGCAGTATCAAAACCTGCTAAGATGATAAGTTCATAATAGTATTTTAGTACCAACTTTAATATATGGGAGTGAAACGTGGACATGGAAAAGACTGAAAAGAGCTAAGTAACATAAATGCTGTATAAATATGTGCACTGAGAAGAATTCATAGGGTTGCAATGTATGAATACTGAATGAAGTAATTAGGGATGAATGTGAACTTTCGGCTGTTTTGAGTAAGATGCAGAAGTGCACTCTGAGACTATTTGGGCATGTAGAACGAACGAATAAATAAATACTTATAAAACAAAGATACATTGTAAATGTGAGTGGAATATGTGGTAGAGAGAGAGAGAGAGAGAGAGAGACCAATGAAAGTATGGTTGAATTAAGTGAATGATATTTTGAAAGAAAAAAAAGTAAAAATCAGAAAAATCGTAGGAATTGTATGAGGTGTATGGATGAAGAAGTAAAAGATGTGTGTAGAGATAACTCTGCCTTATCCGCCAGGGCAATGGCGTGATGGTATGTATGTTGTTTGTATAAGGTTCTAACTCCTTTCTAACTCTGGGTGTTATGTGCACTTATTTTTTAACCGCAAAGTTAAATAAATCATTTTAATGTTTGGATATTTATATTTGTCTTGTACCATCTGTATTCACGCGCACTGTGAATTTTAATTAACATTTTGTTAAAAATATCAATAGTCGAAATCGACCGTAAATAATTAAATTAGAGTCTTCAAGACAGATAAAAAACGTTTTAACCCTTCCTGTCCGGTGATGTGTAACTAGTACACATTGCTTCTAAAAACTTTAATATCTCTATAAATATAATAAATACTGGGTTCAGATTTTAGGTATTCATCCGTAATACATTTACGCATTGAATGAAAAAAATAATATTAATTATAATTAGCACTTATCGGCCACATCAGAGATATTTTGTGAAAATCGAGAATAAATTCACCAATACAATCAAACGTGTGCCAGTGTGTGACGTAGTATATTCATTCTAAAAAAACCGCCATGGGTGAGAAAGCGACGCTATTCACGTCTCACTTTCACTCTACTTCGGTATATGGGAACACAAAAAATAGAATCTCAGTTCGGTCGCTTCTCTCTTTTTAGTAGCCAACCGGCTTTCGTTCGAGGTGGCCGCTCTGTCCGTTTTGTGAACGTCGTCCGATGTTTTTTTTTTGTCGTGTTTTTAGTAATTAAATTTGAATTATTATCACTTTTGACTTTAAATTTAATTAATCTAAGCGATTGGCTATGAATATTATTATTTTTCCGATTTTAAATCGCTCATTTTTACATGTGTATTGATGTGTATTGAATCCACAGGATCGGAACGCGCGGATTTTTATTAGCACAGGAAGGAAAAGGTTAAATAAGATCTCATATAATGAAACCAATCGATAGCATTCAGATGCTGCCTTAGATTTTTCAGCAAGTCAGCTAATTACTGGACCAAACAACTCAACATTAAAAAATATTAGCAGAATATACACATTCGCTTTCTTTCCATAGCATAATTGAATAAATATTGTACTAGAATATTCTCCATATGTATAGGTTGATGCCAAGTTTTAATTTATTGTTTATAAACATAATTCTCCCAGAATAAATACAAAAATAAACTAAACAAAAAAGAAACACGATTAAATTAATAGGATACTAACAACATAACAATAAAAATGTTATAACTAGGACGCAATTATGCACCGGATGTTCCAAACTAGATCCAAGGAAACAGGGAAGTTTGCCAATAAGTTGTTGGTGGTTGGGTCATAAAATATGCTCCACAAAATAGAGGCTAATGAGCCTATCTAACGGGTGTTGATCGCATTTTCGTTACGAAACTAAAATAAGTTGTTAAAATATTTAAAATCTATTTGAAACTTACAAAATAAGGTTAGTCATAACGTGTTGGACTCGTATATTATAATAATTTTGGAAGAATAATACACTGTTGATGATTTGCGCTTGGAGTGTCGGTCCGATTAAAGGACACCTTACTCCTTCATTGAATATTGCGAAACGGACTTTGTTTAGTTTGGATATATTGGGTGGTGGAAAAAAACAACGGTATTTGAGAGGAATGGATAGAATTGTACACATATATTAATGTTATAAAATACATATACGAGTATGTTACATATTAGTATACTTATATTTGTATATATCACGGGAGTTAATACTCGTATATTAAGTGTTAACATAAGTTCTGTCCGTTTTTTTTCCAAATTTAAAAATGAACACCAAAAGTTAAACAAAATGGTAAAGGTTATATATACGTCATTCGAAAGTAAATTTTCTGCTCTATAAGATATTGTGTTCGCTTTTACGTTACATATATTATTTTATTACAAGCCTTCAAAATGGAATGTAAAGTAGACGAAAATGAGCATTTTCTACACCTTCTTCTGTTCGCGTTCAATCGAGGGAATAAAGTTGCCAAAGATGCTCGCGATATTTGCGAAGTGTACGGTGAAGATGCTATGAATGAAAGAACAGCTCATCGATGGTTTTCGCGTTTCAAAGACGGTAATTTCGACCTGAAAGACATGGAGCGTTACGGACGACCAGTGGACGTCATTCGAAAGTAAATTTTCTGCTCTTAAGTTACATTGTTTGCTTTTAAGTTACATTTATTATTTTATTTGATTACAAGCCTTCAAAATGGAATGTCAAGTAGACGAAAGTGAGCATTTGCGACAACTCCTGTTCGCGTTCAATCGAGGGAATAAAGCTGCCAAAGCTGCTCGCGATATTTGCGAAGTATACGGTGAAGATGCTATGAATTAAAGGACAACTCGTAAAAAATCAATTGTGGAACGTTGATTTTTGTTGTTTTCACTCAAAACATGTGGAACGCAAGCGCCGAACTTCTAGACTTTTCCCATTGATTTAAGATGGCGGTATACAGTCATGTGACTACAATTAATCTGATCAGCCATTTCTAAGGTGGTTTAAAGGGGATCTTAATGAATAGTATGGTTTAATCGGTCCTCATCGCAGTCCACTGGTCGTCCGGAACGCTCCATGTCTTTCAGGTCGAAATCACAGTCTTTGAAACGCAAAAACCATCGACGAGCTGTCCGACTTTCATAACACCCAATAAATGCATATCTTAAGAACTTATTGAATAACTATGAACTAACTTAATTCTAATTTCCAACATATTTTTATTTTTAATAATCTTAATATTTAATTTCTTAGAAATAGTTAGCACCTTCATACTAACTAATAACTAGATAACAATTATTACAATTAATTATTTAACACGTACATGTTCACTCTTTCAGGCTCCTTGCATTTCATCACATTCACCCAGACCTTGGTCCTCCCTGCTAATACTGTAGGTGGACTAGTCAAGCAACATATGATGCTTCGGAAACCTGTGCTTATAACGGAAGGTAGGTCGGACTTACTCTTGTTAGACTCCAGGGCGACGATTACAGGATTGCTGTGGTCACGTTGCTTTTATAGAACTCCACGGTGAAGTGAAGTGAAGTTGTGGTGTTGAAGGGGTTTTACACGCTTTTCGGTGTGAAATCGGGAGAGGTTTGTTCTGGGGTGGGTGTTGAAAGAGATCTTGAATGCTTGGTTCTGCACTAGTTGCCACTTCAGGTAATCTATGTTGTTCACACTATTTTGTTTTATAGAGGAGGAGTTTAAGAAATCATGTGTAATTTTAATCAACGCATTCAATCAACTCAACATTCGTCACTGGCCGGGAACACCTAAATATAGGTGAATAGTTATTCTATAATATATAATACACAGCGGAGCGGGGTAGTGTATATTATTGGGTGTCATTAGCCAATTTACATTTCAAATCCATTCTCTGGCACTATCATCGAGAGGAAGGGAAGATGCAGACTCAGCAGAGACACATGACACGCATGGCAACTGATCAAATGTTCACCATCCCTAGAGTTAAAACATATTTTGGCCAAAGGCAATATGCCTATTTAGCTCCCATGACATACAATGGGGTGCCGAATTCAATAAAGGCAAAGGGAGGAAAACAATTTAGGTAGTCGATTGGAGCGTGGTTGTTATTGCGACAGGAGTTTGAGTACTTGGGCTTGCAAGAGGAATGACTTGTGTAAAGGGTTTGTGTGAGCTCTTGAGTGTAGTATTTTTTGTTGTTTTATATTTGTATTTTTATATATATATTTTTATGATTATGTGCGGTATATTGAGGGATGAATGTTTTTGGTCTATCTGGAGTGATGAAGTGTGAGGAGTTTGATTTCGCGTGATGTATACAAATATAATTGAGTGTCACTGTTTGTCAGGTCGATGAGAATGTGCAACGGGGTTTTATATAATCAAAAATCAGAAAGAAGTATCGATTTATTTTTTCATGCTATATGTTTTCAGTGAGATACAGGTAAAAGTCTAGTTAACTGGGGATACGACAAATGAAAGGCAACAAACCCAGATCCAATTAAATTGTGTGTCCAAATTAAATAACCTGTTGTTTTTTCGAAAATTATGTATATTTCTTGATATGTGTAAAATAAATGAATAATTTTTTTTAATTTCAAGACTCACTCGCCTTTCTCACACAGACACTTCTTGATACTCTGTTTAAAATTTGATAGTATAAACTTTGTCATATTCATCAACTTATCACCCATTTCAATATTGTCAGAATGAATATCGTCCGTACTTTAGATCTCAAGCGAGCAATTGCGTTGCAAAGAGGAGCTGAGCGGTCAGTTATATCGCAGAAACGAGGGTCGGGTCATTGCGGCAGAGGTATGTGGGCCATCTGAGCTCTCGCGTTGGATTTGAAGTGGTGGGGAAGAGGTGGAGAGGCGACAGCATCACTATGCTGGGCGCATGTGCACTACTTCACCGACTGCACAACCTGTTCATGGTAGGAAGACCGTCAGCACCGGCTTAATTGATGAAGAATGTTTGGAAAAGTTAATTCATTATGTTACCAACAGCAATGTGATGGCATACTTAACCTAAGTATTTTAATCCTAACCTAACCTAACTAGAATGAAGTTATTTATTTCTCGTCAAGTTAGAAATGTACGCTTTATAAATTTAAAGTAAATGCAGTGGGAAACCGTTCACTGAGAAAAATATGCAACTTGTCGATGTATGAAAAATAAGAAATGTAATTATTAAGGATGAATATAAGTTTAAAAGCGATGTGTTAAGTAGAGTAAAAAAAGAGCTGGTTAAGGTGGTTTGGATATATCGAACAGATGGGTGACGAAAGGCTGACTTAGCAAATAAATGCAAGCATAAATGGAAGTCATGGGGATGACCGCGAAAAATATGGTTGAAGAAGTGAATGAAATTTTGACAGGATAAATGGTAAGGAGTAAGAGAAACAGAATGAGATGTAAGTACGTTGATGTGAAAGAAGTATGTCGTGATAGTAAAGTTAGGTGCTCTATCCTCCCTGTCTATCCCAACAGGGGCATTGCGTGATGGTATGTATGTATGTCAATTCCCTTTATATTTCAGTACTAATTTAATAACAATAAAATTACAATTTATACAGCGCCGTTTAGAGAGCAATATCTCGTCAAGGGCGGGACTCGAATTCAGTGTTAAAATTTAATTTAACTTTGACCTAGTACATCGTGTAGGCACACGAAAGTGAAACTTAGGATTGTTCTAATGAATTGGCCCATATTATAAGTTAATTGGAAGACCCCGGCAATGAAGACACTTCATCAGGCAGTTGGATATAATTGATGGTGGCTGCCAAATCAATTTGCTGCCGAGCTGATGGACATATGGCTGGATGGGGGGCACGGAATGTGCATTTAATTCATTTTTAAAACCATTAACGACTTAACATTCACTCTATTCATTTCATGGAGAGAAATATGTATCCATAAACTAGACTACTAACCCGTGCCATGCACGGTTTCAGAACATTTTTTTACGATGTTTCTGAACCACGCTGTTATAAAACGATGCTAGTATATGAAATATATACTAGGGTTAACTACTTACTACTTCCATAAACATATTTTATATCAATTTTCCAAATAAAAGACCGCATTAAACACAACAATACAATCTAAACACATCAACTGACAGCAGAATGTCAAAACTAAAATTACACTCGCGACTAATATTCATCCAATACTTCATCAGGAGCGGGTTAAAAATAAATTGATTATAATTGAATTATTACACCATGCGACTCATTTTATTTAGTAAAGTGAAAATAATGCTACAACTGTAATTACAAATCAGAACTATCTAAATTATTATCGTTATTAATGCGCTGTTTGGGTGAAATCTGTTTATAGACTTGAGTTTTTTTTTACTTCGTATGAACTTCAGAGCGTTTTTGATAGACTTGTGTAATTTTTATTATAATAGTATGTTACGTGAGAAAAAATCTATATATTCTATAATATAAAAAATCTATTTATTGTTTATCCTTGTTTTTACGTATTAACACCTATAGGCGTCCATATAAACTTTTGTTGCGTGTTCAAAATACCTATCGACGTCCTATTGACAATTTCTTTAGATGAATTGAAAAATAACTGAGCCCAGGGTTATATTACGGTACTGATAGAGTTTGTAAGGGTTTATGGCAATGCATTATGCTTACATGTTTTAATGTGAGATGGTGTGAAGGTTTACTGTTTTTTTTGACATTTATATCACTGATTTTTTATTATCATTTATATATTATACAATAGTTTACGTCAAGAGTATGGGCTAAAAAGTGTCTGGTATCCTTGCGACCGTGCTCGCCCTCCTACTGGTAGGTGTGTGTCTCGGCTGGAAAAGTGTTGTGAGATGAGTCCAGATCGTTTGGTGGCTTCTCTCTTGAATATGCATGTATATGCGGGATACCTATATCTTGTATTGTGCATGCAATTTTTTTTTGTCGACAACTTATTTTATTAACTGAATTGATTGTAACGATTGCTTATTTATTAATGTTTTAATTTCAGTTAGATGTAAACGGATGTGGGCTGAAAAAACATCTGCGGTCCTCGCAACCGGGCTCGCCCTCTATTGGCGGGGGTGTATATCGACCGAAGGGATGTTATGGAATGAACCTAGATATTTTGATAGCTTCTCTATTAAATTTATTTTCTTCGCCATTATCTTAAGATACTCACATATACACTTACGCATACTATGTCGCTATCAATAAAACTTAAGTATTTTCGAATATTGACAATATTTTAACAGCGCTGTTATTATAAAATAAATTATTCAGCAGTCATTGTGTTAACGCACAAACGAACGCATGTTTTTTTAATTGAATCAATAATATTTATCATAAAATGAAGATTTATAAAACAAAAAAAAGTTTGAATTATTTAAAATATCAAATAATATCTAAATACAGTACGTGCAAAAAAAACAAGCCATTTAAATTATTATTTCATAGTTAAATTTCGCCTTAAAAAGTTGTTTCATACAAGTCCATACAAAGTGATGTCATGTTTCTTTAGTTATCTCAGAACAAATAAAACGTGGGTCTGAACCTTTATTATGCATAATTATAATCATAGCGAAATGCATATTGAAATAATCTTCAAAAGATAAATGTTTAACTCAGATAAACAAAGTGATTTCGATATAAACCCCTTTTTATAACTCATATTCCGATAAGGCAATGATGTAACCCAGATATGAAATCTCTTTGACCTTTCATTGACCTTATTTGAGTACACTTTTGCACTGCTTATCAACTGAGTAAATAATACACGAGTATATAACAAAGATGTGTAACTTTATTTTGGTGTATTCAACCTTATTTTTATTAATAAATGTAAGTACGCGTCGTCGTTGCTGGACCTCGAAGTCGAGGATCCCCTCGCCATTCCAATGTCAATTCAGTTGGAAAGCGAAGCTGTACCGTGGAGTTTTTTTTATTAAGTGAGTGAGCCATTGCACACCAGCAAACTCACCAGCCACACCGCTGTACTGGATCTGATGGCACACCTGAAGTGAGACGATCGGAGCCCATCGGCACATTTTTCATACATTTTTTTAATAGATATGACTGAATTCATATGCATCCTTAAACTCCCGTATATTAGGCAGAAAAAATACCTGCGTCATTCTAGGGGAGTAGCACAGCGCGCGATTCGAACCGACGACCTTCCGCACGGAAGTTATGTTTGTAAGAAGGAATGTTCATATGGAAAAACTCGTGTTTGCAAACAGGAAATTCTAGGAATAGGGGCGCCCATAAATATATAGGTAGGTACATGTATAGGTACCATCACACCATGTCCCTGTCGGGGTTAACTGCATTGTCGTTGGAATGGTGGGGGGGTCTTCGACTACGAGGCTATGACGACGAAGTCTTGAAAAATTAATTTCATAGAAACCTCTATAAAGCGCACATACACACATACCATAACGCCATATCCTTGTCGGGGTAGACAGAGGACAGAGCGCCAGACTTTCCTATCTCGATCGACATCCTTCGCTTCTTCTACATCTATACATATACACCTTGTCATACAACTACTACGATTTCTCTAGCTTTCTACGTTTCCCTCTTTCAAAATATTAACTTGATCCAACCATACTTTCCTTCGTCTTCCTTTTCCATGCTTTCCATCCACATTCGCTCATTATATTCGTTTTGTTAGTATTTCTTCATTCACTCGTTCTACATGCCCAAACCATCTCAATGTGGTTTTCTTCATCTTACTAACATAAAATGTATAATAATCTCTGACTTTTTTCATAATATAATTTACTTCATCCAACTATACTTTCTTGGCCTTCCTTTGTAACGCCTTCCACTTACATTTGTACTGTATTGTTAGATTGATTTTCTTCATTTATTAGGTCTGCATGCAGAGTGTTCTTCTTCGTCTTAATCAACACAACACTTTAACTTCACACTTATCCGTAATCACTTCATTTCGTATTCTGTCATACATTATCACCCCATGTATTCGTCACAAACCATGCATTTCTACAGCATTTATTCGACACCTCTCAGTCTTTTTCCAGGTCCACGTTTCACTCGCATACATCAAAGTTGGCACCAACATACTATTGTGGACTATAACCTAAGCAAATTTTGATATTGTCCGGTTCACATATATTTTTTTAGTGTCCCATTGACTTTGTTTCCTATCGCTACGCGCCGTTCGATATCCTTCTTAACCGTTCCATCACCTAAGAGAATACTGCCCAAATAGTATAATTCCTCAACTTGCTTCAATCTTTCATTATTCACCCATATATCGCATTTACTTCTCCTTTCACACTTTTCTATCACCATAACTTTTGATTTCGTAACATTCATTCTTAGATCTTTCTCTTCGCATCTCTCGTACAATTTTCTTATCAAACCCTGTAATTCATCTCTATTCTCCGCTAACACGACCATATCATCAGCATACATCAATCCACATACAAAAAGACGTGATGTTATTTTTCAATGTCCAAGCTTCGTTTCCATAAATCAAGATGGGCACTAGCACACAATAAAGCCTTAACCTGTACACCGCGTTAAAAATCAAATTCCACGAATCCTGTGCGCGGCACAATTTCAGCGTTTTTTAATTTCTAAGTTTAAACACATATTTTGTTTAGAACCACTGATATTTGATTACAACACCAAGTAAACATGACACTTAAGTAATTTTCTGATAATAAATAATAGTCATTACTCTTAAGGAGACTCATTAAATAAAGGAGATAAACTTAACATTACGTAAAATAAACAAAGGAATGCTACGATCAAATCAATGCTTCATGACACTCACCCAATCAAATGCATATAGCACTAGTAATGTTTATTTACGTAAGAGAGACTTAGTAATGTTTATTTACGTAAGAGAGACTCATAGCAGGACTCGATCCGCGCGACAGGTCGTTAATGCTGGAAATATTGAGAAACCAAAAAAATTCGGCGCTCTGTTTATTCAACAATATCTCATAAACTAATATATTATTTGACAAGGTTTTCAGAGATGTCGCTAGAATAAAGATTATTTTAAATTTTAGTTCAATTTTTATTCCGGTTTTGTGTCATTTTTTTTAAGTATTTGTGATTTGAAACTTGGATTGTCGTCAGATCACAGGCGTTTGTGCTCCCCGCGGGGAAAGAGTTAAAATCCCTTTTCAGTGTACGCATTTCTACGATATTTTTTCATGGAAGTTGTCAGATTTGAAGTAGACAAATCAGCCATAAAAAGAGGTCTATATCTAAAATAAAACACACAATGAATTGTGAAGATGTACGCGGAGAAGTGGAACAATAAACTCAGTTGATGAGACATAGATAAAATGCTGTCTGACATCGATGGGACGTTAGCCTTGACACAATTCTACACCATATATATCCAGCATTATTTCTGACGTCAGCTAAGGTAGCCAGTCATGTTGGACGTCACAATAGGACCCATTGACGCGCAAACTTATAGCTTGACATGTGTCCAATCAGTATACCCGAAACCGGCGCTATATTTATGAATTCAGAAGGTTCGCAAGGACGAATGACGTCGTATCGTAACTTAATCGTCGGATTTCTGGCACAAATTGATAAGTGGAAAAAATGTAAAAATGAAAGCATTATGTTGTTTTTCATTTTAATGGTTAATTTGCATGCCTTGTACAAATTTGAAATATATATCACAAAATCTAAAAATATTGGGAGAAGTTTAATCTTTGAAATCGATTTCATCGTAATCTAATAAAATTATTACCCCTAATCGATCCAATAGGGCAGGTATATAAAGATAGCGTTTTTGCCGTTGCTGGTCCTGTGGCGCGGGACGGACTAGCTCTCAGTGCTAGTAGATATATGGATGGCGTAAGCTTTAGGAAGCTCTTGAAGATAAACCCTTTTTTGGAGATCTTATCGAAATGTTTGATTGTATATAAAAAGTAGACAAATAAAACACATACATCTACCATAAAGTCGAATGATTTATATCACATATCGGAAGTTCTACAAAGTTTTCTTTGTAATACATCTTTCTTTGGTTTTCTTGCCAAAATATGTTTTTCTAAAAATATGTAGATGCGAGAGGAAGTACCTGATATAATTGGCCGCAGCTTCTACCTTCCTACCCTTTGACTTCATAATGTCAAGGGAGAGTCCTAGATAAGAGTTGCTCTATTTATTGTTATTATTTTAGATTGAAATACCTCAGACAGAGTAAAATGCTAGTTATCAATTTGTGCCACAAACCTGATATATAAATTGAGGAAAATACACACACACATACCATCACGTTATTTTCCTGTTGGCGTAAACAGAGAGGACAAAACGTCAAACCTCTCAATCACGACATACTTCCTTCGCCTTCTCTACATCCACGTATATTCTCATACATCTCCTTCTGTCTAACTTATTCCTTACATTTCCTTCTTCCTAAATTCCATACACTTGGTCCAACCATATTTATCTCGGTCGTCCTCTATCATGATTCTCACTTAAACTTGAACTATAAATTTGTTTGACCAGTCCTTCGTCATCCATCCATTCAACAAATCCAAACAACTTCAATACGGTCTTTTTCACAGTACTGAGCTCATCAGTTTTTAGTTCATCTTCATTCTTAATAAAGAAATATTTTATTCTTTCATAGAGACACACCTCATATTCTTGTATGTGCTCACATTTCTACTGCATTTTGGGTAAAATATTGACGTTTAATTATATGGAAACCTATGAATAATGCTTTCCGTGCGAAGCAACCATTACAACTCACCTGCCTGTCTAAAGTATTTGCTTTCATTCGACGTAGGCCGGGGGTGAAGATTTCTCCGTAAATACAGCGAAAAAAACATATTCACAAAATTACAGAAATAGGGGGGGTCCTATGGGTTTGAACCGGTTGATAAAATAAACACCCTCACGCCGAACCGGTTTGATAAATCACACCGTTACTACTTTGCTCCTCTAAGTACATGATCCAAGTAGGACACCTTTCGGATTTTAATATTAGTCAGCAACACGAGGGTTCTTCAAAGAGCCAAAGTTGATAGAGAGTTGCTGACTAATATTAAAATCCGAAAGGTGTCCTACTTGGGTCATATACTCGTACTTAGAGGAGCAAAGTACAAATTACTGCACCTGATCATCCAAGACAAAATAGAAGGCCGAAGAGGTGTTGGCAGGAGGCAAATCTCCTGGCTCCGCAATATACGTGATTGTACTGGCATAAAGGGCGTTGGAGTTTTTTTCGGGCTGCCCGGGACAAAGATGTCTACTCTCAGGTGATATTCAACGTTGGGGGGACCTGTTAAATTCGGCTTTAGACATAGAAAAACTCTTGAAGGATGCATTAAAATTAATTTGAATAAAATGTTAGAATTTCATTAAAATATATGAAACATTTCTATAGTGAAACACTTCAATAAATAACTGGAGTCACGAATCTTTTCTTCTACAACTAAAAAAAAGAACCGAAGTGTTTTTTGATAGTTCTGTATTCGTCAGGTATTGTTCGGCTATCCATAAACCCAGCCATGAATAGGGCGACACATGGTCATAAAGTTAATACGATAAAATGGTCAGGATTTCGGCAAGTCTTGAGTCATGATGGCCACACGTGGTCGTTAGGATGTGAGGAAGGGTACGGGGGATCTGCCCCTTGTAACATAACCATAGTGCCCATGGACATATACCCCTTTAAGTTACTAGACGAATAAAAAATGGTCCACAGTGGCGTATCAGTAGATATTAAAATCGGATTATATTTAAATTCAATATATGTATGTACGTGTATATTACAAAATATTACCAAGTTTAGCCAAGTAACACTTACGTACATATTTTATAGGGGATAATCTGTAAATTTTAATTGTTCCATCAAAAGGTTAGTTGAAGCTTGTTAATAAGAATACTGATATTGCCATATTGGTCTGCTTCTAAAAAGTCTATACTGTCTTAACGTGTTCCTCGCGGGAAGCACAAACGCCTGTGATCTGATCTGTAGCATTCCTTTGTGTATTTTACGTAATGTTTAGTTTATCTCCTTTATTTAATGAGTCTCCTTAAGAGTAATGACTATTATTTATTATCAGAAAATTACTTGAATGTCATGTTTACTTGGTGGTGTAATCAAATATCAGTGGTTCTAAACAAAATACGCGTTTAAACTTAGAAATTAAAAAACGCCGAAATTGTGCCGCGCACAGGATTCGTGGAATTTGATTTTTAACGCGGTGTACAGGTTAAGTGTCGTGAACGGAATGAATTCAACCTTTAGGCCTCGGCCACACAGGTAGGAACATCACTTGGTGCTTAGAGCTACGCTGCGAGATAGGTGACATATCCTAGCGAACCAACGCACCCCATATTATCGCAATGGCCACACTGCACACTTCGCGCCACGCTACGTGACTATTATAGTCATAGTAGTAGTGTAGCTTTAAGCACCATGCGAGGCTCCTACCTGTGTGACCTTACCGTTTTGTATTCAAGTCCCTTAATGGGATGTCTCCATTGTGTCTTTCAAATCTGTGTCTGATAGATGTTCCTTTCCTGTTTTTTTAGTTAATAAAAACTCCAAGACGCAGGAATTATCCTGGGTCAGTCTCAAGAATCACCCTTCGCTGATCCCCCTGTCTTGCTGGCTCCGTTTTTTACACCACCCGCTTGGTTTTGTGGAGTCCCGAAGTAACATGGACAAGAGGATCAGCCCTGAGTCATGGAACGAGTTTAAGAATAAGCAATACAAATTCTACTCGGCAATCAGGGATTACTCAAAATTAGAAAACTTTCCCAAATTCTTAATGAAATAAATCATAAACATTCGTAACAGATGACTAAAAAACGTTAATTTTAACTAAAGAAAGATTAAACATTTTAGTTAAAATAGGTTATAGAGCAATTGGGTATTCACGTATGTTAACGGACAGACTTTATGTTGGTTTATTTTAAATATTTTTGGTCAAAATGTTAATATTTAGGACAAATAATATATGACTGAGAGTAAAACTAATCAACCGGGTATCGAACCAGTGACACCTGAGTGCTAAGCAAACAAATTGGCCACTACAAAGTCACGTCACCGAAAAGTACACTTTTTCATTAAAATATGCACACCATATTGGACAATAAGGTAAACCAGCGCCTCCGTTCTCGAAGAACTGAGAATCACCGACAGTGTTGACAATATTCCTATGACATGTCCTGCGGTTCATTGGGCACATTTCCCGGGGCCAATGAGACAGTTTGGAGAGACTTGTGGTTACTGGAGGCGTGGAAGGACGACGCACAAGAGGAAGAATCCCAATGCGTTGGACTGACTAAGTGAGAGATGCAACTATACTACCCTTAACAACTGCCTTTCGAGCTGCAGAGTGCATGGATGGATGGAGAGCAGTCGTCAAAGCTTATCATAACATAGGTCAAGATGCTCAGTCATGAGCTATACGACAAGATGATGATTGAACTTTTGACGGTATGCAATTTTCGAAGCCTCGAAACAAGGCAAGAGTGCATCACGATATTCTTATAAAAATACTGCAACGTTATTACAATTGCCCCGCAATATTAAAGGCAATTAGTTTATGCTCCCTATAATTACATCTGCGCAAGAAACCATCCTTTACTCTATGTAACAACTTGTAGAACCAATGTCAAGGTCAATAATCACTCAGTAAAGTGCAGTTAAGAGATATTGAACCAATTAAGTGACAGTGGATACACTGTCAGTATCGCCTCCTAGCAGTATGTGAAGAATCTTGCTAATTATTAATGCAGAAGGAAAAATCCGTATAATTGGGAGGATAAAAAAATACCCGACTATTAGCATCAGTAATACACATATATACATACCATCACGCAATTTCCCTGTCAGAGTAGGCGGGGAGAACAGATCGCCATAATTTCCTATCATGGCGTACATCCTTCGCCTCTTCCACATCCATACACTTCCTCGTAAAATTTCTCTAACTTCCTACGATTCCTTCTTTCAAAATATCATTCATTTGATCCAATCATTCTTTCATTGGTCTTCCTCTGTCACGCTATCCCTGTATTTTTCCTACATAATTGTGTTCTTCATCTTTCTCAAGTTCACATTCATCTTTAATCCCTTAATTCCGTATTCGACACATTTCAGTCTTTTTCAACGTCAAAGTTTCACTCCCATACATAAAAGTCGGTACAAAAATACTGTTGTGGACTATCTTCATGGCAATTTTTTATACTGCCCGGTTGGAAAATGTATATTTTAGTGCCACATTGACTTTTTCTTTTAATGCTACACGCCTTTCAATATTCCTCTTAATCTTCTATCGTCCGAAAAAAAATATCTACTTGCTCTAATCTTTCATTGTACACCATCTCTCGTGATATTGGGCCCATGAAGTCCGCCCCATGAACCCATGTTGGACTCATGAAGTTTCACATTTAGACGAGTCGCCACTGGATAATGTGTTCCTTTGGGCAGTTCCTTTTTCGTAGCTACGTGAAATCGTGCTCATTGAAAAAAATAAGATTTCGATCTTCTTGTGTAGATCGCGCTGGATGGGGACTTATTGTGCCCCCCATAGCAGTGTGAGTGGTGGTGGCATCGAATCGAACTATTATTTACCTAACTTATATATCGCGTTTACTTTTGTTTCACACTTTTCTATCACAGTGACTTAGAATATCGCAACATTAATTCTCAGATTTTTATTCGTATTTTCATCGGTTATTATTCTAATAAAATGTGAGTAGATATCTACATTATTACGACATAATAATTACGAAGAATCATAAGTCGGTCGGGGCTGGTTAATAAATACTCGAAAGTAACTTTTGAAAACTGCTGCGAATTATATTCGTTACGCCACTGATTCAGACAGGTAGAAGGCAAACACATCACGGCTAAAGGAAGGCAAACGATGTCCTGTGCGGTGGCCCATTGTCTGACGAGTGATGGTAGACACGTCCTTATCCTTCGTCATTCCTCGCTACTCGCTCACACAGGACAAGAGTGTTATTCATATAAATGTGAGCGGACATTAAGCGCCAGGTTTACAATAAGTACGGAGATGAGTTAACAATGTTTGAAGAAACGTTAAAATTTATTGAACAAGATCCTTGCTTCTTCCTTACACAGGAGGAAATAATTGGGAGGCAAGCGATATAAATAATTGGGCTTCTTGCTTACACAGGAGGGAATAATTGGGAGGCAAGCGATAGAACAACAATTTTTTTTCAATAATAATAAACTTACTACGTTTCCTTCTTTCAAAATATCATTCATTTGATCCAATCATAATTTCCTTAGTTTTCCTCTCTAATGACCCCTTCCACTCACATTTGCGATATACATTTATTATGTTAGTATTTTTTATTCATTCATTCCACATACCCAACCCATCTCACTGCTCTTCATCTTACTCAACACACAAATCTCGAGTTCACATGAGTCTTAAGTTTACATTAATCCTTTATCACTTTATTCCGTATTATGTCATAAATTGTACAGTATTTATACGGTTCTTATCACACATTTGTACAGCATTTATATAGTTCTTATCAGACATTTTCCACGTCCATGTTGCACTGATACATCATAGTATGATTAAATTATAAATTTATTTGTAGAAACTCATTGTAAAACACAATGATTTGTCACATAAATGTGAAAATAATTTACACAATGATTTAACCCTACAATGCGCGATTTTTTTTATTTAAAAAATAAAAATATATTTATGCATTAAATATGTACCGGAACATGAAAAATACAATAAAACTTTTTTTTTGTTTTTATATATTTATATTAAAAAAAAAGAGTATGGTTCATATATGAATCACTGCGCATTTGTAAGTGAATTATACGATATAATTATATAAATGAAATGATATATTTAACTTAACTTATTTTACGCTCATGTACTAAAGAATAAAAGAAAAAAAAATAAGATTACCTTGATCACCAATAATAAAGTAATTTGATTTCAAACTGGAACAAATCACAAAAGTCATCTACGCGCAACAAGTTAAACTTCAACTGCCAAATTGACCGGTAAAACAGTTTCCTATTAAACCTATGTGGTTTTATAGCATGTAGGTTATTGTATCACATTAGTAATATTTAGAAAAACTTTGGTTGATTCATATGTGCATCATTGCGCACTGTAGGGTTAAATCAAACTGTTTTGCTCGTTTTAGGTCGATTTCTTTTTCATCTAATCAATTGATAGTTCTACAATCGTGTAGGGCGATGTATTATGATAGAGGTTTTGCCGTTGCTGGTCATATGTCATATGTGAAATGGTCTGACTCATAGTATTAGATATTTGGGTGGCGTGTACAGCTTTAGGAATCACTTAAAGGCGACCCTTTTTGGGAGATCTTATCAAATTTATGATGTTATATACACTACACTGCACCTAAAGCCGAATGTGTTACTATCACATATCGGAAGATCTACATAAGTTAGTTTGTATAATACTCGTAGTTCCTCTTCCATTGATAAAGTTTCTGCGTTTTTTTTTTCCAAATGTTTTTTTCTGAAAATATATAGATGGGGGGAAGTACCTAATCTAATGGCTGCAGTTACTACCTTCATATCCTTACACTTAACTGATGTGTGTACATATGTATTTATTTATTTTGTTATATTTAAAATCTGTTAATAAAAGTGAGCTCGAAGTCTGAGCGCCCTTGAGGAGTTTGTTCTCTAAACGGCGCTATATAAATTGTGTTTCTTATTGTTGTTATTATTATTCTTATTGTAAGGCGAAACAGAATTTATTAAAATTATAGTTTTGTATTATGTAATATTATTCAATCGTAAGATGTAAAACATTATTACTTAATTATCATAAATTTACAATAAGTAACGTCTCAGACAAAACATTTGTATGATTATGTTGGACAGTTATTTTGTAATACGTAAGTACTGTCAATTGGCAAGCATCCACAAGATTATTGAGAATTGTTCCATTTTATCTCTTGAGATCACCGTCTGCTGCCCAGTTGCCTCTGCAACGGTCCGGTGAAGCAATGAAGCAATGTCTCTCGTGGAACAATGTTAAGACAAGAGCGATGAATTACGTCATCGTTGGCGCCACACAGACAAGGTGACCACCAACTGGACAGGACAGACTCGCGTTACACCTTGTAAAGGAGAGAATATTGTTTACACGAGTCGAGTACCGGACATATTACTGGACAATATCATACTGCCCTCATAAGCAAAAACGCAGCTAATGGCAAAAGTTAAGTTTTGAGAAAACTGTACTTTTATGTTTTTCGTTGCTGCTTAAAAATGTCGTGATTCATAAACAAAAAAAAAACAGTAAAATGTGATTCATAAGCAAAAACGTAGCTAATGGCAAAAGTTAAGTTTTGATAAAAGAGTACTTTTATGTTTTTCATTGCTGCTTAAAAGTCTCGTGATTCATAAACAAAAAAAACAGTAAAATGTGATTCATAAGCAAAAACGCAGCTAATGGCAAAAGTTAAGTTTTGATAAAGCTGAACTTTTATATTTTTCATTGCTGCTTAAAAATTTTGTGATTCATAAACAAAAAAACAGTAAAATGTGATTCATAAGCAAAAACGTAGCTAATGGCAAAAGTTAAGTTTTGATAAAACTGAACTTTTATGTTTTTCATTGCTGCTTAAAAATTTCGTGATTCATAAACAAAAAAACAGTAAAAACGCAGCAAACGAATAGGTAGTTGCTGTCTTTTTTCTTATGAATCACATTTTTCTGCTTTTTTGCTTAAAAAACTTAGTATTTTGTAAAATTTAAGAATACATTATGTCGATTTTTGTGTAAATGGTTTTCTGTATTTTTTTTATGGATTATGGTTCAGAATTCGATATGGAATATTGCCTCATACTTAGATAAATTTCAATTTTTTTCCCATTAGCTGCGTTTTTGCTTATGATGGCAGCATAGTGCACAATGGTATTTTGGTTTCATCTTTGATATACGAGTATGTAAACAAAACGTGAACGTAGAAAACGACCAGGAGGAGCTGAATAAATACGTGCATTGAGAATACAGATTACGGAATAAAGTGATAAGGGGTGTGTATGAACTTAAGGCTGATGTGTTAAGTAAGATAAAGAAGAGCACGCTAACATCGTTTGGACATGTGGAACGAATGAATAAAGAAAGACTAACAAAACATATATTTAGTGCAAATGTGAGTGGGAGGCGTGTGAGAGGATGACCAATGAAAGTATGGTTGAATCGGAAAGTCAAAGAAATCGTAGAAGTTGTAGGAGGTGTACGGATGTATAACAGGTTAAAAAGGTGTGTGGAGATAGAAAAAATTAACATTATGTCATATCTGCCTACACCAACAGGGAAATTACGTGATGTTATGTACTACCTTGATCAAAACGTTTTAGGACCGGCCATCGTGTGGCGCTGTCAGTCACCCGATTGGAATTCTTTTCAAGTTACGCTGTACTGAGTACATCTACCTTTGTGCGTGTTTTCGATTTTTTACAAGTTTGAAAATGGCATCAACTGTGCATCAACGAGTTTGCATTAAATTTTGTGTGAAAAACGGATTTAACGGTCCGCAGACCTTGGAAATGTTGGAGAAGTGTTTTTCGGTGGCACGAACGCTTCAGAAGTGGTCGTGAGTCGGTCGAGGATGACGAACGCAGTGGCAGTCGAAAACCGATGAAAACATCGACAACACCTCAATTTCATGCAAAAAAAAATCGCGTTGAAATCGCGAAAGACATGATTTCCACGAGTTTTTGACCAAAAACAACACGAATACTATCCAGCAGCCTTCGAATTCACCTGATCTGGCCTGCGACTTTTTCCTGTTCAACCAACTTAAAAAACCGCTTCGCGCAACGCGTTACAGCACGTTCGAGGATTTCGAGGATTGGATCAAGCGCTGGCGTAAGTGCGTTGCAGCCGATGGGGAGTACTTTGAAGGGGGCCATATCGATTTTGATGAATAAATTTGTATTTTCGATTTTATGAATAAAGTCCTAAAACTTTTTGATCAAGGTAGTATATACATATGTACGAGTCGAGTGAAACCACTAATCATTGATGCAATAAAACATTAGGTTATTCCTATCAGTTGTATAATGTCTTTCAGAGTTTTGTACCACAAGGTTTGGCTTATGATGCTGACGTTTCGAAAACGTTTCAGTTTTCTTCTTCAGGGTTGGTTTGTAATCAACTGTTCTCTTCATTTTTTTTATTGTAACATAGTTAATATATTGTGCATTGAAGCGTACAACTTAAAATACAAAAATGTTTTAGTTATATTATATGTTACATCTGATTGTAATCAAACATTGCGGTAGAATAATTTAAAAACTATTTTTATATAATTTCACAAGTATTTTTGTATTTGGGTTGTAATGAAAACAAATAGTGGTTCGTGATACAGAAAGTCTGAGAAATACTAATCTATCAATAAGCCATCACCGAGTTATTTACCTAGTGCTTTCCGTCTTTTCTTAATATCTATGGTCAACACTGCGCCCGTGTTTCGATTATCCACGATTAAAATGTCAATGTCCGATAAAAATGTTAACGTTTATGTAAGATAACAAATTAGAGATCATAAATAAAATATTATTATATTAAAGAATACACTATATAAAAAAATAACTGTTATCAGTGATAAGTTAAGGGTTGTGGAATTGGAGTCAAATGTCGGAGTCCGTTGGTTTTTTCTAGTCAGAGTTGGGAGATGCTATTCAAAATTCGACTCCAACTTAAAAAAACATTTTTAAAACTTATTGGCTGCATAAATTACATTATTAAAATTATGAAGTATGGTACCATTTATTACGCATATTAATAGCGTGTAGTGTGATGAGGAATTCCCGTATATATTATTTCTAAAAAAAACTATATTTAAGTAGTTACGCCACGTAATTAAGTAGATTATTAATTTATATAAAGAAAAAAAAGCTAGAAATATAAAGCTGTATTACTCTCACTGGATTGATCTTCCATTGTAACTGTAGTCACTTTTACAATTGTAACTATTTTAATAATAATTGTTGATAGTGTGGCGGTCGTCGCACACTCGGAATACTGTGGGCATTCATACACACGGTCAATGAAGTGACCTTTGCATTCTTCAACAAATTTAAATAAACAAGTCCAAAGTTCACACGCCGGCCATTCAACCCGCAGCCCGGAGCGGACCGCATTACACGCCGGAGCGAGAACGCACCACGGCTGTCTCGCCAGTTCCGTATTTGAATGATACCTACATACAACATTAATCGTTTCGCTAATGCAGAAACGAGACGAAGGATATCTGGCTCGCATTCCCGCACACACGCGGAAATAGTATAAATACCTACGTTTACTAATAAAAACTTTTCTTCCGCATTGCGATCCAAAACGTGTTTTATTTATCAACAAATCATCATCATCTCTTCCCTCTAGGATACATATCCTAAAATAGCATAAATAATCTACAAAGATTCTACTGCTTGGCTGTTTTATCCTTTCCTCTATACTAGATAAAATGTACCATGGTCCCTGTGATAGTTCACAAATTTGCCCCAATACAACCTTGTCACGACGTTCAGTAATTTTATCAACTTTAATATAAGCCTCGATTCTAATAAATAGCTAATTATTTAGGTGAATACATTACATAAAATTAACAATAATGACAAATTAATACATCTTGTTACAAATTAGCAAAAATTGTGGCAGTTTGTTAACATCAAATAATATTTGACGACGTTTGTCAAAAGTCACTATGTTAGTTTGCATTGGCTAGGGACGGGGTATACGATAATTGGATTTTCGATATTTTTATACATAAAATTAAATGTTCGTAATTAGTATTAATTCATAGTGGATCTTGGCCTATTTAAATATAAGTACAAATAATACAATACATTAGAAAGTCAGTATAATGAAAATTAGGAATTAAAACGTCAGTTTAGAGAGAAAAAATAATCGATTTATAAAAAAACTATTCGATATGTAAAAAAAACGATTTATAATTACTAGTTACACCCCGTGAAATATTCACGGAAGTAAAACAAATTCTACATTTATGAAAATATATATTCATAAATGTAAAATTTGTTTATATATCATTTATATATCGTCCCCTTTTACACCGGTTCAAAAATTGTTAGCTAGGTATTTAAAATACGTTCAGTATCACGGACCCACCGAGGTTCAAATTTCGAATTACTTTCGGAGAGAATCCAAGTATTCCTCTTTCGCTCTCTTGTATTCAAAATTCATTTCTCGTATTCTTTCTTTGGCGACAGCCGTCGTACGAGTTTCGGCCTATTTATACTATGATTCAGCCGATCTAAAAATTGATTATCGCGTAAATGTGAAAAATACTTATAAACCAATCTGTTTTCAGACGTTGATTAGTCCAAATAAAGCAAAAAAACATGGACTTTATAAAGTTGTTTACTCCGAACTATGATTATTGAGCCGATTCTGCAAATAGCTTATTGCATAAATGCGAAGGCCGCCAGGTTTCAAATTGGCGGATGGATTAAATTAGCATATTTTCGCGTCTCGACACAAACAAATATAAACCGACAATTATTTTACAGAAACCGGTGTCATAAATAATGACCAGTTTTTACGGTCATTACTCGCCAAGAAGAATTAACTCTAATCTAATCGAGAAAATGCCATTTCGTGTTGACTTCCTAATGGCTAAAGGTAAAAGTAATAATCGAGACCAGTGTTAAAAGATACGGAAAAAAATCATTTTAAAGCCATTTACATGTATATTAAATTATTATTTATAGTTAAAACATTAATTAACAGTGTGGAGGTTTCAATACAGTGTAATTTGTTTAGTCACACTCTGTTTATTCCACTTTATATAACGGTATAAAATTACCGGTTTCAAGGTTTTGACCTCATCATCAGTCTCGTTTGTGTTCCCCCGATGATGAGGTATAAGCCTGCCGGTTTCAAGGTTTTCACCTCATCATCAGAGTCTTATTAGTGGTCCCCTGATGATGAGGTGAAAACCTTGAAACCGGTTGGGTTATACTGTTAAATCTTCTTCTCCCTGGCTCCATCCCAACTCATTGTCTGCGAAGACTGTTGGGGTCAGCTCTCCTCGTCCTCAGGTTGTACGCTTTTCTGTCCCGGACTACGTCCCCCAGGCCGTGCCTCTGCATCAGGTTATTTTTTTGCACCACCCATGAATTCTTTGGTCTTCCTCTGATTGTTATTTGCGGAAGATCCATGGAGATTGCCTGGTTCACAATGTGATCGAGTGCTCTGCGTCCAACGTGCCCATACCATCTCAATCGCCTCTCTTCCATCTTGATGTTGATGTTGTAACACCTAGGCTTCCACGAATGCGTGAGCTTTTCATTTTGTCTCTTAGGGACACACCAGCTGACAATCTTAGCATGCGCATTTCAGCAGATTCTAGTTGCCTAGAGTAAGAGTTATACATCGTCCAGCATTCGGAGCCATAGAGGAGTGCGGGTCTGACAATCGTTTGGTATACTTTTCCTTTTAACTTTACTGGCATTTTCGGATCACATAGAACTCCCGTCATTGATCTAAACTTCATCCATCCCACACTAATTATATGTGTTACATCTGCTGCACATCCTCCATCGCTATGTATGAGTGACCCAAGATACTTAAAGGAGTCACAATTTGGTAATGTTTCTCCATCTATTTGCATTACGGGAGTGACAGCATTTGTGTTCTCGAATGGTAGGTACAGATACTCTGTTTTCTTTCTGCTCAGTCTCAATCCATTGTCCTCCAAGATTCATCTCCACCTTTCCAGACTATTTTGCAGGTCTTCATGTTTTTCACTTATTAATACGATATCGTCTGCAAATAGTAGGATTGGTAGGTTGGGTTATACTGTTAAATAAAGTGGAATAAACAGTCTTTGACTACAATATATTAAATTACCTAATTTATTTTATTTTCAATAATTCAACGATAGTTATTTTCAAAACAAACTGTTCAGCTGTGTTTTATTTTTATTTTTATAAGCTAAGAATAAAATAGCAACTTTTCAAATGTTTCCAAGTAAGAATGCGTCTATTACATTAGCCCTCTTTCGTTCCAGAGGAATCTTTTCAATTTAAAAGGGGATTATTGCGTTTGGCTGGAACAAATACTACGACAAGGTAAAATGGAGTAAGATAGAGAGAGAACACTATATCGCCTGTTGAGAATCATAGTGGCGAAACTTCAAAAAAGTTAATTTTCGAGAAAAGACTTCCAAATGGCACTAAAATGACTCCTTTTTTACGTGCGGAAGTGGCGAAAGTACAAGTATATTTCAACTCCTTGAAGCGGCAAGGAGTTGAAATATACTTTCGCCACTGACGCACGTAAAAAAGGAGCCATTTTAGTGCCATTTGGAAGTCTTAACTCGAAAATTTATTTTTTGTAGTTTCGCAACTATGATTCTCAACAGGCGATATGTTTCTATCGCGACACACATTGTTCGCTTCTTCTATATTCATACATCTCACATAGCTCCTACGATTTCTCTGAATTTTTATTGTACATATTCTTTTTTCAAAATATCATACACTCGATCCAATCTTCCTCTATCACGACTTTCATTCGCATTTCACTGTTTTGTTAGTCTTTCTTCATCCATTCATTCTACATGCCTAAACTATCTCATAGTGCTCTTCTTGATCTTGCTTAATACATTCATCCCTAATCACTTCATTCGATATTATGTCATACATTATCACCCCACGCATTTTTGACAGTGCACGCATTTATTCAGCTCATTCAGTTTTGTTCCACGTCCACATTTCACTCCCATACATCCAAGTTGGTAGTAAAATACGATTGTGGACTATCATCTTGGCAGATCTTGACACTATCCGGTTCGAGTATATGTTATATGTTTTAGTGCCCCTATTGCTACACGCCGCTCAACATCCCTCGTGACTCTTTCATCATCTGAGAAAATATTACCTAAATAGCAGAATTCTTCTTCAGAAACTTGCTCCAATCTTCCATTACTAACCTATATATCGTACTCGTATTTACTTTTCCTTTCACACTTTTCTATCCCCATGACTCTATTTCTCTACATTCATTGTCTGATCTTTCTCTTCACACACACTTTGCTTTTCCTCATACTCCGGCAACACAAACATGCTTTCAACATACAGCAATCCTAACACATTACCATGTAAATGGACTTGCATACACATATACCATCACGTCATTTCCCTGTCGGGGTAGGCAGAGAAGACAAAGCGCCATACTATCCGATCCCGACACAATTCCTTAGCCTTTTCTACATCCATACACTTTCCCATACCACTTCTACGATTTCTCAGACTTTCTACGTTTCTTTCTTTCGGTTTTACGAGTCTATAAAATGCAAAAGAGGATTTTAACCTTTATTATATATTTTCAAGTTTTCTGAGAGTATATAACTGCGCATCTTATGAACTAGTATGGAATGATTCAACATAATTAATTTAAAAAAAATACTAACTTGACATATTCGATGATTAGTTATTTATATACTATCTTGATCAAAAAGTTTTAGGACCGGCCACCATGTGGCGCTGTCAGTCACCCGATTGGAAGTCGCTGCAAAACTGGTGCCGAAAGACCTCGATTTCATGCAAAAAAAGGACCGCTTTGAAATCGCGAAAGACATGATTTCCATGAGTTTTTGACCAAAAACAACATGAATACTATCCAGCAGCCTTCGAATTCACCTAATCTGGCTCCCTGCGACTTTTTCCTGTTCAACTGACTTAAAAAACCGCTTCGCAGAACGCGTTACAGCACCCGAGAGGATGTCATGAAAAAATCGAAGACGGCTCTGATGGACATACCGAAAATTGAGTACCAGCTGTGTTTCGAGGATTGGATCAAGCGCTGGCGTAAGTGCGTTGCAGTCGATGGGGAGTACTTTGAAGGAGACCATATCGATTTTGATGAATAAACTTGTATTTTCGATTTAATGAATTAAGTCCTAAAACTTTTTGATCAAGGTAGTATGTTTACCTCAGAAAAATCATCAGCAATATTGTATATCTATTTTTTATTTTTGCTGTATTAATTTGTTTATCATTATTATTGTATATAAGTCCAAGATACCAAGAATATCACCATTCGTGCAATATCTTAAACCACCATTAAACTTATTAACGTTTTCATTTGACGCTGCGAGTATAAAAACACGTACATCATGCAATAGACAAGTCACGCTCGAGCTATCACGAGGATTGCGTCTTCTGCCACTGCGGTGAAGATCCGATCTTCTGGCACCGTTTGCCACGGTCCATTGCACGAATTACACACTATTGAATCAAGCTGTTGGTGGATATTTTACAGAACGTTGTCTTCTGGTTGTTTAGCAACTGCTACTGTAGACAACCGTATAGATTCTTCAAAGACGATGTGTGTCTGTTTTTAGGACTTGGATTATCTTCGGATTCAGCATGAGTTATTGGGGACAACTTAAGTCTTGTTGCGATCTATAGTAGAAGATCGAAATCTTCTTTATTTTTTATGAGCTTGAAGTCGTTTAATGGCGAAAAATGATCTGTCCAAATAGACTCATCCAGCAGCTACACACCTGAATGTGAAAAGTAGTGACGATGGATTTAAGAAGGAAAATGATCTGTCCAAACAGACTCATCCAGTAGCGAAACACCTGAATGTGAAAAGTAGTGACGATGGATTTAAGAAGGAAAATGATCTGTCCAAACAGACTCATCCAGTAGCGACACACCTGAATGTGAAAAGTAGTGACGATGGATTTAAGAAGGAAAATGATCTGTCCAAACAGACTCATCCAGTAGCGAAACACCTGAATGTGAAAAGAAGTGACGATGGATTTAGGAAGGAAAATGATCTGTCCAAACAGACTCATCCAGTAGCGAAACACCTGAATGTGAAAAGTAGTGACGATGGATTTAAGAAGGAAAATGACGTAGTAAATATATTGTATTTATGAAATTTAAGGCCTGTAGTTAAAGCCTTCAAACAGCCTGGCAAGTTGCTAGTACAGTCACAGAAAACTTAGAATGCTATCTAAAGAAGACAGTGGTTGTTCACAAACGAGTTCAGTTCTTGCAAAGAATACTCGGATGAGTGAGGTTGGAAGAACGAGTTCACATATGCGCAAGCCAGGATCTAAATGCAATAAAAAGCATACGTCAACGTTTTTTACTCTAGAGATAAAATTAAACAAATTTTGCAGTCCTTATTCTTCTTTCTTATCGTCTAAAAGGCACTAAATTATTCGCAGAATTCTATCACTCGGACAGCAATTGGGCGTTAATCAAGTCCTCTTTGGTGTTTTTTTTTTATTAAACAAAGTAAATTATAGTACAAACATTTGTCAAGGCTCTATATACAAATTTATTACTTAACTAATCTTAATTATATGTTATAATTTATGAACTTACTTAATCTTATTTTCCTACATATCATTTTATTTTATTTATTCAATCTTAATATATGAGATCTTAGAAATAATTAACACCTACATACTACTAATAACTAGATAACAATTCTTACACTAATTATTTAGCAAAAACAAGTCCACTCATTCAGGCTACTTGTATTCCATCACATTCACTCAGACCTTGGTCGTCCCAGCTAATACTGTAGGTGGACTAGTCGGGCAACAGATAATGCTTCGGGAGCTTGTGCTTATAACGGAAGGGTAGGTCGGATTTACTCTCGTAAGCCTCCAGAGCAGCGACTAAGGGATTGCTGTGATTTTGTTGGCTTTTATAGAACTTCACGGTCCAAGCGAGGATGTGGTGTTGTAGGGCTTCTTCTCGCTGTTCGGCGTGAAGTCGGGTATGGTTTGTTCTGGGATGGGTGTTAAAAGATATCTTAAATGCCTTGTTCTGCACTCTCTGGAGTTTGATGTGATCCGTGTTGCTCACACTACCCCAAACGGGTGCAGCATAGGTCAAGATAGGACGAATAAGGATTTTATGTGAGAGATCGGACTCCTCGGCAGTGGCGGCTGGCTCATAAGTGCTCTCGTGCGTCGAACTACTGAATTTATATAACAATAAACACCTAAAGAAGTATAGCGAAAATGTATATTATCATAACAATATTTATGAAAAATAATATATATTTATGTCGACATGGCTCATCACAATATGCAACTGGATTTGTTAGAGCTATTTGTTGTATACATGTGTTTTGCATCTGGACGCAATCTGCGAGCATGTTGGATCTTTGAGTGCGTTATTCGACGAGCTCCAAAATAAGGCAAAATCATAGAAATATTTTGAAGTTAAAAGAGCACAGAAAATCTTGAGACAGCTATATTTGTATAGGGAGTTCTAGGAATTTTTCGTGTTTTAGGTTCACGCACCAAATATCCGAGTGATCCCGAAAATTTCCGAATGACAGTTCGCTGGGATAGTAATACATCAATTTAAAGTTTTTTTTTTAAATATGACCACCGCAGAGAAGGGATGATTTGTTCGTAGCGTTTAAACTGGGGCGTCTTTTTAGTACATATGTCTTTGCGAGTATATGTCTCCAAATTAACAAACGTTTTTGCTTAATTAGGTAGCGACTTTCTTTCTTTACTTTAAGTATAACATGAGTTGTGTTTTATTACATTTTTGCAGTTTCGTCGCGCACTCAAACTTTTCTCTACCTATCTATATAATATTACGAGCCATTTGCAAGATAAACGTAACAATTTGGATTATTTATTGTGTTTGTTTGCGTAAATTAATAAACATGAATATTATAACTGTGGAAAATATTTAAAAAAATAAGTCAAGCTTTGAAAACAAAGTGACAATAAAAAAAAACGGTCCTCCTAGACCCGAACTTGTGATAAAACAAGAGTGTAAATCTGGTGCTAAAAAATTTATTCGTTCCTTTAACAAGAGGATGTATAACAAAGCTTCATGGCTCTGTGGATGTGAAAAACTCAATAGTTTATTTTGTTTTCCGTGTCTTATTTATGATGTTGATTCAGCTTGGACAATTGGCGGCATTAACGATTTAACTCACCTTTCAGAAAAGATCAAAAAACATAATTCATGCCAAATTCATCTTAAAAACGTTTTAAGCCTAAATGTGTTAGGAAAAGTTGATATCCGAATGCAATTGGATTCAGGCTATCGTTCACATATTAAATATCATACCGAGCTCGTTAACAAAAACCGATACATTCTGTCCAAACTAATCGATTGTGTGAAGTTTTGCGGTGTGTTTGAACTAGCTATGCGTGGCCATGATGAGAGTAGTGATTCGTTAAATCCAGGAATATATCGTGGTTTAATTGACTTTGTGGCTGAACTTGACATATCGATGAAGCAACACATGAAATCCGACTCTTTATTCAAGGGCACTTCAAAGACAATACAAAACGACATATTGGATGCAATTTTGGAAGTATATTACGAAGAAATAAAATTACAAATTTCGAAATGCGATTTTGTAGCAATCCAAGCGGATGAAACAACTGATGTATCGACAGTTATGCAAATGGTTATGGTCATTCGATATGAATGGAATGGCAAAATTCACGAACGATTTTGGAAGTATTTAACGCCAAAATCCCATTGCGCTGTGGGATTATCCGATTCTCTATTTCAAGAACTTGAGTATTTAAATATATCTAAGACGCAATTAATCGCTCAATGTTACGATGGTGCTGCAGTAATGAGCGGTCAAATTGGAGGAGTTCGTACAAAAATTCAAAATATGTTTCCTTATGCGCATTATGTTCACTGTTACGCTCATCAACTAAATTTAATAGTCGAAAAAAGTGTGTCTCAAAATAGAGAAGTAAAGATGTTTTTCTCGAACTTACAAACATTTCCAAAGTTTTTTTCGCGTTCATCTAAACGTACAGACATTTTAAGTGAAATAGTAAAACGCAAAATTCCATCACTTCCGCAAACGAGGTGGAATTTTAACATCAGAACAGTTAAAACTATTAGCACGAATCGCGAATCTCTAATTGAGTGTATGGAAACCATTTTGGCATCCGATAATGATAACCAGACAATTAATCAAGCAGATATGCTTTTGCGCTATCTTACAGATGAAACATTTCTTTATTGGTTGAGTTTTTTCCAAAAAATTATGCCACACTGTGATATTTTATTTAAACAATTGCAATTTAAGAATTTAGATCCCGTTATAATTCGTAACAATATCAGTGAGTTTGAAAAATGTGTTCAAAATGTGCGTAACTCCACGGATAATTTTTTTGAACCACCGACTAAACGAATAAAAACATCAAAGTCAGTTATTTGTAAAGAAGTCTGCGATACAATTTTGTGTGAAATGAAACAACGTTTTGCATTCAGCAATCACTTAACTGCCGCAAAATTACTCTATTGCGAAAAATTTACTGAGTATAGGTCAAAATTTCCCGAACATGGTTTTGTTTTGACGGTAAAAACATACGATTTTTTAAATAAAGTTCAATTAAAAGGTGAACTCAGTGCAATTTAGGCTCGCGATGATTTTGCCAATGCTGATGGCGCTTTGTCTATTTTACAACTTTTTTATAATACTGGTTTACTAGAAGATTTTTCTCAGACTGTAAAGTTAATTAAACTCGTATGCACTATTCCAATGACTTCTGTTGAGAGTGAAAGGTGTTTCTCTACGTTAAAAAGGATAAAATCATTTTTGAGAAATACAATGAGCCAGGACAGACTGAATGCTTTATCAATATTAAGCATCGAAAAAGAGCTAATTCAGTCTATACCTGATTTCAACAAAAGGGTCATTGAGGTCTTCGCTAAACAAAAAGAGCGGAGAATAGAACTTCTCTATAAATAGGTATGTAATATTTTTTTTTCTTTATATTATTTGGTATTTGGATACCTACTCTGGTGAGCCCCCAATTATTTGGTCCACCGGCCGCCACTGCTCCTCGGGCACTACAGCAAGTGTCGCATGGACTACTCCTCTCCGTAGATACATACTGTATCCATTACGCAACATTCTCCATTTTATAATTTTGTAATTGGTTCTCCCAATTCCTGTTCGAGTCAAGAGATTTCCAGGTCCTTCAGGCCAGTTAAATAGTTTGGTTGAAATATTAGAACTCAATTGATAAGAAAAGCAAAACCACAAAAATAACTAACGAATACGTGGTGTATGAACAGGTGAACAAAACTATACAAGTACACTCGTCTGTCACATAGAAATGCACAAAATGTCTCAATATTTACATGATACACATTCGCGATTTTTAGTTAACGCGAACATTTTCATAGTTCATTTGAATTTCAAGTTAAAAATCATTTAAAATATACATGTATGGAAGGAAATCCGTGTTTTTGTTTTAAGCTTTGGTTTCACTGAAGCTTTGGTTTCATTGAAGTTTAGATCAATGACGGGAGTTCTATGTGATCCGAAAATGCCAGTAAAGTTAAAAGGAAAAGTATACCAAACGATTGTCAGACTGGACTCCGAATGCTGGACGATGTATAACTCTTACTCTAGGCAACTAGAAACTGCTGAAATGCGCATGCTAAGATGGTCTGCTGGTGTGTCTCTAAGAGACAAAATAAAAAGCTCACGCATTCGTGGAAGCCTAGGTGTTACAGACATCAACAGCAAGATGGAGAAGAGGCGATTGAGATGGTATGGGCACGTTGGATGCAGAGCACCCGATCACATTGTGAACCAGGCAATCTCCATGGATCTTCCTCGAATAACAACTAGAGGAAGACCAAAGAATTCGTGGGTGGTGCAAAAAGATAACCTGATGCAGAGGCACGGCCTGGGGGACTTGGTCCGGGACAGAAGAGCATACAACCTGAGGACGAGGAGAGCTGACCCCAACAGTCTTCGCAGACAGTGAGTTGGGATGGAGCCAGGGAGAAGAATAACAGAGAGTTCAAGACCCGTTTTTGAGCGCTCTTGAGAATACCATAGTTTGCTCTCCAATCGATACTATATAAAATGTCCTTTTTATTATTAGAAAATAATCAGTTTTAATCCTAGCAATTTTCAGAAAAAAATAAGGTGATCTTAGAATTGCCCTAAATTATTGGATATTTTGCAAATGTCCATGTCCACGAAATTTTCCAAGATTTCTTTCGCAGATGTTGAGGTTATGTATATAATTAAAATGAGGTCACCTTGGAGATTCTTTCTCTTGTGTGTTTCACCTTTAAGCGGTGTTCATAATCAACAACACATCATCTTAGTTATGTACGATACATTTTATGCACCCGTTTTATCACGAACATATTTGTCTACTCTTAGAGTTGATTCAATATCGATATCTCTGGAATTTTGCAAAGTTTGCATTATTTGGATTGGCCGACCCTCGTTTGGGGTTTGTTTTTTAATACACTTTTGTTGTATACACAACAACCTAGAAGGCTTATTGCTATATAACAATATCTTCCAACCAACCAAAGAGATGTTAATTTATGAATTTTCGGTTCTATTTTTATAAATTATGGCTCTCCTGCCAACACTTGCTTGTTAAGACCTATCGGCGGACTTGACAACTGATCGGTTATAACTTATAAGCAATCATTACGACTTCAACTCAATGTTATACGACATAAACATGTACGAACGGTTTCAACATTTTCTTTATGCTTCCACCGCCCCTTAACTTTTATTCAATGCCCTCAATTGCACCCGAGGTTACTACCGACCCCCTGGATCGTTCCAGCGCCCCCTCAGCAACTGAAGCACTGTTCTAGAAAAACCTGTTTTTCAGCTTTGAATGTTTCAATATCTTATTTAACAATGAAACTTTCTTTAGAAAGTAGAATAATTAGTTGTATAGCAATGTTCTGTTTATTCCTTTATTTTTGATTATGTTTAATATCTGAGTTAAAGTAGTGAGGTCACGTAAGAAATCCGTAATTATCTGCATTCCACGGTGCAAGCGACACCCAGATTCCTCAAAGCGAGTTGCAACTCAGATTGCAGCTTGCACTTGTATCCGCGTGCACCGGTCAGCCATCGAAACCTGACAAGAGTAAAGTTACATTCAGATCATGGTAACAATAATATACTCCCATGAACATTCGTTCGATGATTTTTGTTCGTCATTAGAAATTTATATACGACGTAGTCGTGACGGGTGACAAGTTAACCACTCCAATTCTCAAGAAACACTCCAGACAGAGGTAACCACTCCAATTCTTAAAAATAATTAAAATGAAAGGACAAATCTGCTAAGATGATAGTCCACGATAGTATTTTGATGCCGAATTGAATGTATGACAATGAAACGTGGATATAGTAAAATAATTATAGGAGCCGAATAAATGCAGTAGAAATGCATGCATTGAGAAGATAAGTTGTAGTTTGGACATATTTTTAGTGCAAGCGTAGCAATGTATTACACAACATGGAAGGTACAAAAAAAATCAAATACAATTACGGTAGACTCTCTATTAACCGGGGTCGCGTTTGGGCATGTGGAACGAATTATCGAAGAAAGACTAACGAAACAGATATCTAGTACAAATGCGAGTGGAAGGCGTGGCAAGAGGAAGACTAAGGAAATTATGGTTGGCTCAAGTGAATGATATTGTCAGAAAAAAGTGTTAGTTGTATGACAAAGTGTATGGATGTGGAAAAGGCGAAGAATGTGTGTCGAAGACCGAAAAGTGAGGCGCTCTGTCCTCCCTGCCTCCCCGTATAGTAAATTGCGTGATGGTATGTATCTATGAGTATATATTTGAAGTGCAAACTCTTTTCAAGGGCTTCTGACTCGGGACTCGAACACACTATTATTAGCAGATCAAAAATATGATATTACAAATTATATATTAAATATGATATTAAAAATATGATATTACAAATTATATATTAAATATGATATTACAAATTATATATTAAATATGATATTAAAAATATTATATTACAAATTATATAAAATATGATATTTGTTGTGGAACATGTTCGTCGTTGAGGAGCGGTCACTTAGGTTCTATTTATAAGCGTTTTTTTGTATTTACACATACATATTTACCACGCCGTGTCTCTTGTGGGGTAGGCAGAAAGAACCGATCTTCAAACTTTTATATCCACGCACACCTAAAATTAGCCTCCTCTACATCCAAACATCACGTTATGCACAATTTCCTATTATTCATACTTTTCACTTTAACGTCTTTCAAAATCTGGTCCATTTGGTGCAGCCACGTTTTCATCGGTCTGCCTCTTAAACGCACACCTGCAATTCTGACTTTTATATTCATCATTCATTCTCTCCACATGTACTATACTAAAGAAAATGTAGCATGGTTCCTGTGACGTTTCACAAATTTGCCCCAATACAACCTTGTAACGACGTTCAGTAATTTTAATTATTTTATTAACTTTGATATAAGCCTCGATTCTAATAAATAGCAAGTTATTTAGGTAAATACATTACATAAAACTAACAATAATGACAAATGAATACATTTTGTTACAAATTAGCAAAAATATGTCAGTTTGTTAGAATCAAATAATATTTGGCGACGTTCGTCAAAAGTCACTACGTTAGTCTGCATTGGCTAGGGATGGGGTATACGATAATTGGATTTTCGATTTTTTTATACATAAAATTAAATGTTCGTAATTAGTATTAATTCATAGTGGATCTTGACCTATTTAAAGAATCATACAATACATTAGAAAGTCAGTATAATGAAAATTAGGAATTAAAATGTCAGTTCAGAGAAAAAAAACGATTCGATTTGTAAAAAAAAAACGATTTTATCCCATCCCTTTGAGACATGACATTTCAAACGTCACAGGGACCATGCTACATTTTCTTGAGTATAAACTCCTTTCTTCATCTTACTTAAAACATCCATTTTACCATGGATTCATTTCTGATGTTTTCATTCCGCCGTCTTTCAAACATTGAAACTCCACAAATTTTTCAAACCACCAATGAATAATCCTTTATAAATTTAATATTTATGACATAAATGCTTTATAGGTGTTATGTGATTAAATTAATCTTCTGTTAATGAGCGATTCTAATTCTTATGACTTGCTTTGTATATTCGTACGTTTCTCCATTTTTTTGTTCCGTTTTGTGAAACTTACCTACCTTAATATGAGCATACATCTAGGTAGACAGGAGAGTATTTTAACATTTAATTTTGAAAATTACAAAAAAAACTATAAATAAGTTATAAATAGAGTAATTATTTATATCCTAAGGTTGTGGCAACACTGGCCAAGATAAGCCGAAACAAGATAAGAATATACATTTAAAGATAAAGTATTCACTCGAATGAAATTCTTAGGTAAGGATAAATTTAATATATTATGAGTAAGTTACACGCAAAAGTAATGGTCGAAATATTTTAGTTTCATAAATTATGTAATAAGTTACAAAAAAATAAATATTAAACTAGAAGTAATTTAAGTAAAATGTTTTTTTTTTATCTACATAAAGTTGTTTGTTGCTGTAAATATTGTCCGACAAATTGGTTTAAAATAAATAGTGTCTATTTTTATTTAATTTCAACTAAATAACTACAATTGAGTCTAAACCAGCCCTAATGCGCGCCGCTCAACGGCGGCAAGTAGGGTGCAATGTGTAGGTCCATTGGACTGACCCAACACGACGGCCTCCAACGACCTTGCTCTAAACATTCAACGAATCCCCCTAGTTAACGTAATATTTATTCCAAAACATAAAAAAGTCAGCAACTGAAAATTAAACATTATAAAGTTTTTTGCACAACATTTGACAGATGAAAAAATCAAAATAATAACTTTGAAATGTCACTTCTTAACGGCTTATTATTTTTTAGTGTTTATATCTTACCTAATTCGTCGACCAACTTTAGCATAACTCCTCCGATATGTGTTTCTCCTTTGACCCTCAGAGTCTTCTCGATGTTCATATCCGTCACGTAGACTCGAAGAGTCCACGACCCATCGCCGACCAAATATCCATCGGCAATCATTTTCGATGAGTTATTTAAAAAAAACACTTGCTACAATATTATCACTAATAACACGTATTAACTAAAGACCTCATCGTAAATACGCAAACACACAAATTATTTAATTGAAGTCACGACACTTTTATAAATCAACAAACACGGATTTGCTCCAAAGAAAACAAATCTGACAACAACTCACGGCACTTCAACGATGCTGAATGCTGTGTGTGTACTCGCACACTTCCAAGCTAAAAAAATCTACAAAAGAACTGCACAAGCCCCTGTAACGGAAAGTAACGATTAAAAAGTAACTTTTGTAACGAATATCAACATTTATTTTACTTGCTGCATAGTTATTTACTTGTGAAATCACCTGTACTGCACGATTTTTAAATATATTGTAATTTTTTAAGCATTCATAAATTATTTTTATAATATGAGATAAATTCTTAATTTTTATGCACGATAAAATTATTTAAAGACTAGTTAAAAAAATATTAAAAATTAAATAAGTAAACTTTAATTCAAAGATATTTCCAACGACACTTAATCTGATTGTTGTAAAACAGAGCTTTAAAACAAAAATCATCACATTCAGAAAATATTACTTAGATTATTTGTAATTTTTTATATATTTATCACCTTGAAATTCAATATTTAAAAATAGGACTTCATGTTTTTTAAAAAAATGTTTTTGTAAAACGAGGAAAAACATAAATCTAGTTTTAAATATTAAAACCTTAATTCCAATAATATCGGTCTGAAAACTTGAACGAGATTTATCTCAATACAAAATAATTAACTTCACCTTATATATGAAGTCTTTAATATTATTTAAAATAAAGATTTGGACATTAAATCAGTTTATTTAGATTGTTTTCATAAACCAAATTAAAGCTGCTTTTTGTTAGAAACATTTTAATGTTTTGTCTTAGTAATGGTCTTCAAAACTGCAGAAGAAAATTTAATTTCATATTTTGAAAATAAATAATTCCCTTATTTTTTCAAATCTATGTATAAACAATATTAAATTTGTAAGTATGTGACTTCTGATACAATAGTACTAGCTATACGAGTTCTAGTGGAAAGAAAAAAATACTTTACATATTTAAATGCAGAGACTTGACCGATATTTTTAAAGTTTTCTTCAAAATATTTTACATTTTTCGATTAATACAAAGTTATAAAACATGAAAGCTATTATAAAATTGAATATATCTAAGAATATATCATATTTGCTTCGTAACAATGAAGTTATGGGATCCATAAAAAATAAAAATATAATTGGTAATAATAATATTACCAATAATATTATTATTCCATCTTTCAGACAATATTTAATGGCAAGGTTCATTCCCCTTTTTTTAATCATATAGAAATTGAAAAGAACATAATTAATCTTTAACGCGATTTTTTTAATTTATTTTGTCACTTTTTTACAAAACATAGTGTGTATTTATTATCGAACCTGACTTACACATGTTCCAATGTGGATTCAGGAAAAGCGGAACATAGATAATAATTTTAATACTACGATTCTGAACATTTACTTCCTATATTTAACGAATATTATAAACATGTAACGTTTTTTTATAATTTTCAATCGTTATCTAATATTGGGTTATTGATACTTTAAATAAGAACAATTCGTATAACTTCACATTTTACAATTCAATGAATACCATACATTTCGACATTATTTTTTTGACAGCAACCAGCTAGTATTGAAATATAAATAATCAAGAAAGAAAGAGGTTACCTGTAAAGTATTGATATTCGAATATCAGGATTCTTTACCAGAGATCTGATATTTCCTATCATAACCGATATTAATATCAATATCATGAAAAATAACCAGGAACGGAAACATTTGAAGTACCGACTTAAAAGTAACCTTTACTCTATCCCATAGTAACAGTAACAATTATATTTCATTATATGATAAATTCCCCCAATTCCTCTTGCCTTATTCCATTCATTTAGGGTCGTCTGCTTGGACGGTTTTCCTCAATTTAAATTAACTATTAACAAACGATAAATTCCTATCACTAAACTAACCAAAAAACATTGCGGAGTTCAACCAGGTTGACTGTGTGATGGATGCCGTCTGCTTCCAGGGACGCGCGTCCATATGTGAAACATACACAGCCGGCAGATGCATCTATCTTCACTGAAAAAGAGTGTTCTGTGACAACCTTCACTTTTTTAATTAAACGGTGTGTACTATTGCACACCGTTTAATTTGGATTGTTACACCCTTGTATTGTATTTCTTAATACACATATGTGTTAAGAGATAACACATGTATATAGGTATATTATATACAGGGCTGTTTTTTCTGCGTGTTTTTGATTCTCTGGACTGTGGTGGATTGAGATCAAATGTAACATTGGGATATGGGTACCGACTCAAGACTCGCTGTCACCAGTATATAAATATAAATAAATTTTATGAAATGAAGTACGTGACGACGATTTACGATGATTACCTACCTAACTATAATACAATAATCACTAATCGAATCGTATAATCCTGGTAAGTAACCAAAAATTAACCCAGAAAGATAATCAGTTTCTCACTGAAAATTACTCAATCCTGGAAAACAATTTTGATTTTTCACGAAATAGTAACGGTTGAAAATTTTCTGATTTGTATTTGTTTCGCTTTCTAACTAACGGAGAAAAAGTAAAACGACAGTGGCTCTTATATTCGGTCATTGAATTCCATATTTTGTAGACCATGCAAATGAAATGGAGTTAAAAAAAACATTCATATTACGAAGGAAGTACAATCCGGCAGTAAGTAATACACATCGGGTTTAAGAAAGAGACTGTCGGCCATAATCGGCTTTGTAGAGCGTCGTCTCTGTCATTCATACTACACCCTAGAACGCTTGACAACGGCTGACAAATCGCGACGGAATACGTAATATGAATGACAGAGACGACGATCTACAAAGCCGAAGTTAGCCGATTATGGCTGACAGTCTCTTTCTTAAGCCCAATGTGTATTACTTTCTGCCGGGTACTGTAAATTATTGGTAATATAGCATTTATCATAAAAATACGTTGAAACCATGTTAAACTGCTCAGTTGCTTAAAAACCAAACTAAATCGATGCAACCCAACAAAGATTATAATAATGTGAGAAAAACACTGGTATTATGTTACAGAAAACATTAAAATAGTCAATTTTTTATACCACCAATGCCAAGCATTAAGAGTACCATGGTGGGACTTAAAATAGTGGATTTTTTTCATATTCAACAATAAATTGCCAAAATCCTTACTTTAATAATTCTAACAGAGAACAAATCACGTCCGACAACAATAGCGTCTGAGCGTAATTATTTATTGTTATGGAATTAAACCATTATAGAACTCCGTGTTATGAATAAATTTTATAATTTTACTGTTATTAAACGTAATAATAATTGAAAATAGGTAGGTAATTAAATATTTTGTAGAATAATAATTTTTAACTGATGAATACATAGGTAATTTTATTTTTAAATTAAATTAAATGCGAAAAAACAGCGTATTCATACGATTTTTTTCTTTTATTTAATTCAGATAGGGGCAACATTTCTGATTTTCGTGCACAGGTGGTTGTAGAATATCTCTCGAGGCCATGGTCAGCTAGCTTATTAAAGGATAAAAATAGTATATAAATGATAACAATGGTCATCAATTTAACAAAACTTTAATTTTAACATGGTACAAAATATCGCATTTTTTATTTTCGTAAGTCCTTAAACATGTTTCATCTCTGTCCTCAAATTTCAAATGGTAATGCCCATTTATAGTGCGGGCATGAATATTTACGGAAGCACACGAAGCAAATGTTCCGATTTCAAGATCACAGATAGCCTTAACCGTAGTGACAGCCTAGAGCCATCTGCTGGTGCCGTTTGCTACTTTTATTTTAATTAGAGAAAACTGTTTTGTTAACTGGAGAAGTGTAATCCGTGCTATTTTTGTCTCTGCTCCTAAGGATTATTTCTATATATCTTACACTGCGATGCCATCGCCCCAAATTGCTCATTACAGCTTGAGATCGACGAAAAATAATTGATCAACTGAGATGGGATTATTTCAAAATTAGTCTTATAAAATCTACTTTAAATTATTTTTGTTTAAAATTATTTTTGTTAAAATGAGTAATGCTATGCACCAAATATTTTTTTGTGTCAATATTGAAAGTTTCTTTGTATTTATATGCTAATTAAATGTATTATCGTTGTTATTAATACAAATATTTTACTGTTGAAAATAAATTTCTAAAATCCTGAGTGATGTAACGTTTTTAAAACAATACAACGGTATTGATTTTTTCCATTCAATGTATCAATATCTTAATCTTATATTTAATTTTGATAAAGCTTGGATGTTATTTATAATTTAATATTCGAATTAAAGACTTTTTTACCCAAGGTCACACTCGTATAAATGATCAATAAGTATATATAATATGTACTTACATATTTGACCCGTGTAATGGTATTTTATTTCATACTTAAGGAATTATCCTTAAGTATTAAATAAAATACCATCTCACGGGTCAAATATGTAAGTTTATGTACTTATTGATCATTTATGCGAGTGTGACCTTAGGTAAAAAATCTTCAATTCGAATATCAAATTATTGTAATTATAAATATCATCCAAGCTTTATCACAATTAAATATTATAAGATTAAGATATTGATACATTGATTAAAAAAAACAAATATGTCATTATCATTATCAAATATGCTTTCATAAAAAAATATAAAAACCTTTTGTATATCTAAAATTATCAATAATTTGAAACGCTAAAATGGAATTTGAAGCAAAATACAATTAATGAGAAACAATTATTATTCTTTAAAATTGTGATTGAGTTAAAATGTATTTATAACAAGCGATAAGCAGCGCCAGTATCACGTAATAAAGCATTCAATTTGGTGTTCATTTTGTCTCTGCCTTGAACAAACGTCGCTGTCATTTCGTCCCGCTGTTTTCGTTTATTGTTGGTTAGTTTATGTATTAAAAAAAACAATCACCATAACACGTTTTCTGTCAACATATGTTGTGATTCGAAAGTATTAAATATATCTTAATGCAACGAACACCAAAACAAGGAAGGAAATTACGTCTATCTGGCAAAAATGGCGTGAACAAACATCGTCACAATAACGGTACGTATTCGTTTATTATTTAACTGATATTTGTTACTAAGAATGGATAAGATTTAAGAGCAATCACTTAGAAAATCATTCCACTAGATCTTTGAATGATTAGATGACGAAAACATGTAATAATCTTGTTTTGCATTTTCAGTACTACCACAATATATTATAAATTGTTGACCGTGTAAACTGAACTACTATAATAATGAGATAACTTCTAAAGCGCTGTTGCGTGAGCTAGCTTACCTCAAAGGCGCTTTAATCAAAATCAAGTGTACTTAAATGAGCTCTAGGTTCAAATGAATAAAAAGTCAAATAAACTATTCTACAAAGATCAAAAACAATAATATGAGGCAGCAAATAGGTTACGCTCCAATACTCCTATTTAATGTGGTGTGGATTTTATGGCTTCAATTTTTTCCCTAACTGAATTTTGTACGGAAATGTATGCAAATTGCTTTTTAAGATTAATTGCAATGACATTTTGAGACATTCCGAGTTGAACTGAACATCCTCTAGTTTTAGTTTTTTGATTAACAGCACTCTCCAGTTTCCTTTGAATATTCTCATTAGTGCGGATAGTATGCCGTGTTCCGGCTTGAGGTAAGTCAACAACTGCTGTCGGGAAACATGCAATTAATCTGTTAGTCGTATATTTTACTGGATAATCTCCATCAGTAAAATAATGTCAATATACTCATTGTGTTCAAATAATTAACTCGTGGTTTAAGACTCCAAATCTTTGTTGAATAACCAATCTGTTCTAATGAAATATTCAGTAAAATTCTATCAGTGTTAGAAGTCAGAAAATTACTGTCTGTGACCTTTTAAATAAATAGAAAACCACAGAAAATTTGCAAAGGGAAGATGCTCTCTCTTTGAATAATGGCCGTGAACTCCTATATATGAAGAAGTATACACCAATTTCAAGTGATGAAAGGGAAGACAAACTATAAATAATGTCTTAAGATCTTCCGATATATATTATATATTGCTTAATGGCAATTTTTTACATCCATCTAGAATTATGTTAAAAGGCTCTATAGTATATGAAAAATGGAACTCTTTTTATTGGGTTTCATTGAGAATCACACCTGAAACCACCGGGGTGGATGTCAAGCACTACAATAAAGATGTCCCATCACATAACGAGTTATTATGTGATGGGACATCTTTATTTAGAGAGTTTCATAATTTTTTTCAATTTCACTACAGATTTCTTGTGTTTTATGTAGATTTGATTAATTATTATTCATATAGGAAGGATACCAAGGAAGATTCTTGCCATACTGCTAGACTGTATCACTAAATTGTTTTAATATCTCTAAACAGCATGTCACTCAGCTTTTAGCCGTCACATTGGTTCTGTATGTTGGTAGATAGAATAAAGGATGATTTCTTGCAAGGTTGTTACTGTTGGGAATATAAAAACTAAGTGCCTATAATATCGCAGAATACTTAAAATTAATTGCATTTTAAAAAGAATTACGCAATGGACACTTGCCTGCTGATGTCGAAGTTTCTATAGTTGAATTTCTTCAAAAGTTCAATTCGGTGCGCGTGTTTTGAATAATCATTCCGTGTTTTATACCATAAATATCTCTGGACCTTATTTTATATTTGTTCCAGCGTATTTTTGTACTTTAATTGATGGGGAGCTGGAACTTCTAAGGAATATTCTAGTTTGGAACTGATTAAATAGTTATACATATTTCACAGGATATCAATACTATCAAAGTCAAGATATTCTAATTATAAAGCCTAGAAGTTTGTAATAATCTGATACCAGCTGCAAAATATTGTTACAAATGTAATTCCTGCGTTAAAGTTATAAGATACCAGACTTTGCTAAAAAAATTGTGAATGATTTATAGCGAACTATAAAATATTGGGATCTTTCTTTCCAATGTATTGTTGGTAGAATGAGATTTTATCTTATATTACGTTTTTATTGAGAGAAAGTTCATATATGTTTAATTTGGTAGGGAAATACTATTGATTCTTTCTTTAATCAATCCACTGTTTTAAATCGCTTTCAAGATTCAAATTTATAATATATTTTCAGATACGGCTTCAACACCTCTAGGACATAGAAGTGTGGATTCTCCTCCGTGTGAAGGTGACCAATCACCTTTGTGTGCATCTCCTGGTCACTCTCCCATACCTTTCTTCTGTACGCAGGATGGATCACACGGAGAAAATGATGTGGTGTGGAACTACTACTCCCCTTCATCGGACAAGGGTTCACCTACACGACCACCATCAGAAACACCAAACAGAAAAAGAAGTCGAAGATTCTACTACAAAGATTATTCACCAGTCACTAGAATACCCAATAAAAAGAAAATTATAAGATCATCATTAAAAAAATCCGAATATATTAAAGGTTTGAAAGAAGAACTAGCTGCCTTAAATAGGAACGTTGCTGGATTATTATCTTCAAAACCGTCAACTGAGTCATCAAGTTCTCCTGTTAGGAATGAAGCTAATAATGTTCCTTTCAGAGAACAATCACCTGAATTAGATGACTATTTGTTTGAAAATCCTGACGCACCTGTAAAGGATTTAGATTCAATGTTCAATGATATATCCCACAATATTCCTTCAAAATGTAATGTAAATAAACAAAATATCGATTTAGCTGTGGAACTAGACGATTCCATGAACGACCTATTGTTTAAGGCTAGTCAAATTATGGAAGAAAATGTTAGTAACAACATCCAAGATGTGAAAATCCAATTATCAGAACTAAAAGTTAAATGTCTGGTCAATGCTGTCAATTCGCCTAAGCTGACAAATGATTCATTTGATAATATAATTGGTAATTTGAATGACAGTGAAATAGAATTTTTATCACAAAAACCACAGACTTCTACTGGTCAAAATAAAAATGTTCGCAATGAACCTTTCTGCATGTTTAAAAAACAAGAAAGCCTTACGAAAAAGAAATTACATTCGGGTATTACTACCCGAAGTAGTACAAGAATGTCCAACAGTAATTGGAACGATGGAGAAGCAGATTTGTTCCTGGATAGTATTCCTGATGTAACAAATTTGCTAAATAACAGCGCTTTAAATGAATCAAAAACTAAGTTTATCCGACACAACTCAATGCCTGAATCTCCTGGTCGGCAACCAGAAAAGAAGTTTAAGGAGAATAATTCGTCCACAAAATTTATTCGTCACATTTCAATGCCCGTAACGGCAACAGAACCTGATCCTGCCTTTTCTGGAGGTTTGTATTTATTTTTACTTTACTAAAAGGAAGTGCTGCTACACAGTCTGTCCAATGTGAAAGGTGACTGACGGGAAATGAAATACAAGACATTGTTTATATTTAGTTTACATCACCTTTTATTCAAAATACACTCCTTGTGAGTCAATACAATACTGGAAGCGGTTGTAAAATTTTCTGAAGTACTCCTGAAACTCATTCTACGGAATTGCCTCCAAAATCGTGGTCCAAGTCTTCTGGATGTCTGAAATCGTGTCTAAACGCTTTCCTTTCATCGCCAATTTCAGTTTCGGGAATAGCCAGAATTTGCGTGGAACCAAATAAGACGAATATGAGTGGTGATCGATACTTATTTGGCCAAGAATACGCGTACAATCTTGCTTTTGTGAGTCTGGTCATTGTCGTGCAACAAAGACCATGCCCTTTGTTCCCAGTATTCGGGTCGAATTTAAAGAATCCTGGCCCATAAACTATTCAAAACACCCAAGTATACGTGAATTCCTTATGGATAATTCCTTTGGAATCCAAGAAAATGGTGAGCCGAGACTTGATTCGGTTCTTCTGCATGCACACTTTTTTCAGTTTCGGAGATTGTGAACCCCTCTATTCCGAGCTCTGGCGCTTTGTAAGTGGCTCATACTGAAAGCACCATGTTTCATCATCTGTTACAATGCTTGACATGAAGTCTAGATCCATATCAGCCGTTCTTTTCATGTCTGCTCCACTCGGCAAACTTTTTGATTGTCAGTCAGTGTGTGACCTTTCGTTTGTCCAAATTTTCCGTTTTCACAAATGAAATTGACAGTGGATTTAGGAATTCTAGTGAGCTCCTCAAAGTAGACGCACAATGATTATTTCGAAGAATTTCTGCCACTTTTTGAACATTTTCTTCAATTCGAACTGTCAATGATGGTCTAAGCCGTGGATCATCTTCATTGCTCTCTTAACCATCACGAAATCTTGCATATTTCTAACAACTCATTGCTCTCTTAACCATCACGAAATTTTGCATAGTTCTAACAACTCATTGCTCTCTTAACCATCACGAAATCTTGCATAGTTCTAACAACTCATTACTCTCTTAACCATCACGAAATCTTGCATAGTTCTAACAACTCATTGCTCTCTTAACCATCACGAAATCTTGCATAGTTCTAACAACTCATTGCTCTCTTAACCATCACGAAATCTTGCATAGTTCTAACAACTCATTGCTCTCTTAACCATCACGAAATCTTGCATAGTTCTAACAACTCATTGCTCTCTTAACCATCACGAAATCTTGCATAGTTCTAACAACTCATTACTCTCTTAACCATCACGAAATCTTGCATAGTTCTAACAACTCATTGCTCTCTTAACCATCACGAAATCTTGCATAGTTCTAACAACTCATTGCCTCACTACCATAAACAGTTGGAATCATTTTAAAAGTTTCTGTGGCACTTTTACCCAATTTAAAACAAAATTTAACATTGGCACATTGCTCCACTGTTCCTTTTCCGACCGAGACTCAGAAGGTACTGTTAATTGTTACATCATTACAAATGAACCAGCGATGCCAGCGTTTTGAAACTTTTACGGAAGATAGTCGAAATGTGTCACTAGTTAACTCATTTATTCATCCACAGATGGCATTGGTGGTTATGCGAAAATTAAACCAGTCACCTTTCCCATTGAACATACTGTATTTTTATATAGTAGAATTGAATTTACTGACAATCCTATTTATCAGTAGGTGAGTTATTCATCATTTCTTTCTGAATCAATTTCGGAGTCTAATTCTTCTGAGCCATCAATATTTGCATCTGAACCAATATCAGAGTCTATACATTTCAAGTATAATTATTTTTTCGAGCCATCGTTATGTACATTATCCCATAATATAGTATATTGTCTTTAGATCTATCGAAAGCGTTGATGTAACATTTTTTAAACGAGTGCTGCACTATTTTTTCTGGGATTAGTTTCCTAGCTGTTGATACCCATTCTGCCAATTATGATGCCTGTGGTTTCTTAATTATTCCTGGAAGGTGTTGGCGGAAGGCTATTAATTAATAGTCATATTCCTATTTCAAGTAATCCTTTAATGGTTTAGTGACAAAATCATCGATTGCCTACAGTTGGCTAGTCATGTCGGAAAGAAGTATCGATTTATTTTTTTATGCTAAATATCCTCAGTGAGACACAGGCAAAAACCTAGTTTACTGGGGATACGACAAATGAAAGGCAACAAACCCAGATCCATTAAAATTGTATGTCCAAATCAAATAACCTGTTGTTTTTTCGCAAATTGTGTATATTTCTTGTCATGTGTAATAATAAATAAATAAATAAATATCAGGTAATGATTAAGTGTACTAAAAAATCGTTTAAAAATTTTGGAAAATATCTAAAACTAATTTGAACATTTAGAAACCAATGAAAAACCGAATCTCCTCAATATTAAATCTATAAATAAATACCTTGAAAACTGATACATTTTCAAGTCTCTTGAAAACTAGTGAAGAAAAGTGTTATACCGTAAAATACGGGACAAATTGTAATATTAATATTCTGAATACAGAAACATCTAAAAGAGTGAATAAAATCCTAATTTATTCTGTGATGGAATAATGCTTTTGTATATTTTATTTCAATCAAATACAATGTTAAATTTTCAGGTCTTTCTCAAGGGAACAAATGTACACCAGAAGACATCAAGAGAAAACATCAGGCAGCCAAGGAGCGTCTTTTAGCTAAGAAGAATGAATTAATTTCTGGCAAACCTTGCCAACAGATTGCACTGCACCATTCAAAAAGCGATAACAACCTGATTGCTCAATCGGGCAATGGAAGATTTGTATATAAAAGTAACCCTGTGAATAGTATTAAAATTCCAAGTGTTTTAGAGAAACCTAATGAAAATGTACAAAATGTGATTATTGCGCCTCAGCGTAATAAAAACAACAATCAAATTATTGATACTAATCAAAGTAAAGGCAGCACTCGGGTGAAGGTGGTAAATATACAAGAGGAGATTGAGAGGAAACGCAAAGAAGCTTTGGAAAGGTTGCAGAGGAAGAGAAACATGGCAGGAGCAAGGAAGTGATATTAACTGTCGATTATTAAGGACTGAGAAAAAGTTTTCAAATGATTGAATGTTAGGTGCTGTAGATTGAACTGTTCAACTAATTTGCAAAGGGTATTTTGCTCACAATTGTTTTGAAACAAGAATTATGTTAAATTGATTTGTATACCAATTAACTTGTATATACACTTCTATACATATTATATATGAGGATAAACTTGCTAATAAAATTATCTCATAAGTGTTGTATTTTGGAGTGTGTATTTTGATTGTTTATTTTAATCCTCTTCAGTTTTTTTTAATGTTTTACCAGTCATTCAAAGCAATATATTGTTGGACAACTTTCCAACTTTCACAGGAATTACAAAAACTTGAAACTTTTTTAACTACTTATTAAAATATATATCAGTTGGTAAACATATACTTGAATTTTAATTTATGCTTTGAACAATAGTTGTATAACTTAAAAAAATATTGTTTTCTAGTCTTATCAAATTGGCACTTATCTCTAGAATGTGTCTAAATATATTCAAGGAATTTCATGGTGTTTGTAAATAGGGAAAATTATTTTTTTAATGTAATTGTCTTCATTGCGTGCTCAATGCTGAGTGTTGTGGTCCTCTGTTATGTCTCGAATGTGGCGCACCACCTGTGTATTCCTTCCGGTCCTGGGCCATGTTGAATGCAGCGCTTAAAGCGAATCCTGTAACATTTACTTGATCTGTCCATCTCATAGAATATCTTACTCTTGCTCGTGTTCCCTCAAATCTTCCAATGGTCACTAGCTTCTGTAGACTTGCATATTTTTTTCTAGCAACATGCTCAAAGTATGTAATGATTCTTTATCTGCATCTTGTCGAAAGTTTTTCAGTGATCTACAATTCTTTGATAATAGAGACGTTAGTATGCCTTGCGGCCCATGAGTTACGGAGCATCCGCCTCGAATACGACATCTCTAAGGCGTCTATCATTTTTGTTTCCTTCCTTCTAACTATCCATATTTCCACTCGATACAGTGCTATGGAGAATACTAAATACTTAACCTGATGGATTTTGGTTCTTCTCATTATAGACCGGTTAGTCCATAACTTTGTTAGACTTGTCTGAGTTGCTTTTTTTCATTCCAATTGTCTTCGGATCTTCGTTTCACATCCTCCATTCCTCGAAGTAAGATCACCTGGGTAAATAAACTCAATGACTTCTTATTTAATATTTCTAGTGAGTCACTTATTAGAATCTCGAATCGAATATATTAGGTAAAGCGGAAAGAAATGACAATTTTTTTTGATGCGACAAAAAATTGATTTAAACAAAAACTATACAATATTATTCCGTTAAATAATTACCGTTGTTACCGATGATCTTCCTCCACAGAATAGGCAGTTTTTTAATACCTTATTCGTAAAATTCTGGCGGTTTTACGGTAAAATATGACTCCAAGTGATTTCGGAGTTGTTCGACACTCGTAGATTTTTTATCTCGAAGCGAATGTTCCATCGACTTAAAAAGATGGTAATCCAAAGGTGCAATATCAGGTGAATATGATGGATGCTGCAGAACTTCTAAATCTAGCTCTCTTATTTTGTCCTGCGTAATCCTTGCTGTGTGTGGTTTTGCATTATCATGTTGTAGAATTCTCTGATTCTTTACTAAAACTGATCATTTTTTAAGCAGTTCTGCCTTTAATCTTTCGAATTGGGGACAATACACATCTGCTGTAACAGTCTGACCAGGTTTTAGTAATTCATAATGAATAACTTCCAAAATATCCCACCAAACACAAAGGAAAACGTTTTTCAGAGTCAATGTCGGCTGAGGGGTAGACAGATGTACCTGATTCGTCGAAAACCATTGTTTTTTGTTTTTTTTTCTCCTCGGATTGGTGTGAAGGACCCACTTCTCACACCCAGTAACAATTTTTCTAAGAAACGGATCAGTTTCATATCTGGAGAGTGAAGATGAACAGATTGTTATTCGTTGTTCCATGGCCGTTGGAGAAAGTTCGTGCGGCTTCCGAATTCCTTGTCTATTTTGTTTTCCGAGCCTTTTCAAATAGTTCTTCACTATTGATCATGGACAACCGATATCTTGTGACAATTCCTTGATAGTTTTACGCGGATCGGACCTCACTAATGAGTTTAAAGTGTCATCATCGATTTTAAGAGGTCTTCCTATTTTTGGTTTGTCCTTCGATTCCCTTTCACAACTTTCAAGTTTTTGAAACCATCTTTGGCACTTCCGAGGATTCAAGATGTCTCTATAAATATCGCAGATGGTCTGGGTAGCTTATTTTGACTTCAATCCTTTATCGAATAAAAACAGCATAAAATACCGCAAATGTGTCTCTTCAATCTCTGGCTTTTGCAGTTTTGTACTTTAGACCAAAACCAAAAATAAATATCAAAACAGAAAGGATATTAATAGAGCTTCAAAACGATACCAACCACGACGTATTAACCCAGTGGTAACTGGTGGCAAACTGGTTTCAACGTGACGCCTAATGAAAATTGTCATTTCTTTTCGCTTTACCTAATATATGCAACTTTTTATTATTTCTGTTTTGGAAAAATATAAATTACTTCATTTACATGGGTAATTGGTACATACATACATACCAGCACGTCATCTCCTTGTCGGGTAGGCAGAGAGGAGAGAGCGCTAGACTTTCCTATCACAATATACACCTTTACAGCTCCTACGATTTCTCTGACTTTTTACATTTCATTCTATGAGTTATTTTTGTTCATATAAAGGATTTAATCTTTTTTGGAAAGTCCGCCAGATTGTTTTGTAATGTTCTGAAAATTTTATCCACAAGTGATGTTTGAAATATTTGAAAAATGTAAAAGTGACAAATACGGTAGATGAATTATAATGTTCCAATCTAACTCACATACGGTGATCGATTCAATTCATAGAACTCCATTTTTAATTAGAAAAATCTAAATTTAATGCTTTGATAGTTCTGTATCTTTTATCATCTTAAGTACTCCATTTTCTTTCAATCTTCATTCTTTCTCAATGTCCTTATTCTGTCATTCATTGTTTTTCTACACATTCTACGTGAACACTCTCATTTCAGCCCCACTTATTTTACTTTCATCACTTTTTTGCCTTTTCTCTATTAAAAAAGTAAAGTACAATATCCTGGAATTCCAGCCATGCATTCACATTGTTAACTGCATAACTAATATACAATTTAGATGAACTTTTTTTTTATAAAATTCAATGTTTAAAAACTTTGGTATGTATTATTTAAATAATTTACAAAACTGTTTAATTTTGATTCAGTTAATATGTTTCTGTTGCATTTGCATTGTTTTTAAATAGTTTTTAGCATTACATTTATATTTTAGAAGTAAAATATTTACATTTTCTGTGATTATAATTGTTCTTCTATTATATATAAATAAATTATATTTGAACATCTTTAATTATTTTCTCCTTATTTTATATGATATGGGTGGCGTGTGCAACTTTAGGAATCACTTGAAGACAACCGTGTTTGGAAAATCTTATCAAAATTTAGAATTATGTACATATGAGCACTACACTCCATCTAAAGCCGAATGCATTACCAACACATATAGAAAAATCTACAAAGGTCTCTTTACAGTTCGTCTTCCCTTGATAAGTTTTTTGCGGTTTTCTTACCTAATATGTTCATCTTAACATAGGCAGGTATGAGGAGTTATATAATCTAATGCCTTCATTCACCACCTTTCCTATTCTTACGCTCAACTTGTATATATTTATTTTGGAATATTTTCAATCTGTTTATAATAGTGGGTTCAAATACCAAGTAAGAAGGCCTTTGAGGAGAGGCTAATCTAAACAGCTTGATATAAATTGTCCTTTTATTATTATTATTATTTAATTTATGGATCTATACTAGTAGATGAATCACATAGGAATCTTGGACTTCATCTAATGCAGATCTTGCAGGAATAGACGTCTGCAGAGGAGTTGTACATCAGGGTAAAAGTGTTAAAGGGTTGTAATGCTAGAGATGATAATGTCATATACACCGTAATTTGTACATGATGTGATGTGTTGAAGACATGTGCTTGACATTCTGCCATTGTAAGCAAAAAATCAAATGTGAAATTCAAATTTCATTTTGTTCAATTTTGAAGTTCTGTTTATGTTTTGAGAAACAATATAGAAAATTCTTTTATAAATTATCCATTATTCACAAATATGTTTTATTCTTCCAATCTTCAATTCTGTTCTTTTCTTATCGCCATTGCAAGAGTCACGGTGAGGTGGATGGGTGGCGAACCTCTGAATACTACAGTAAAAGTTCCTGATTGAATTAAATGATTGAATACTACAGTAACCTCTGATTGAACACTACACTAAAAGTTCCTGATTGAATCTGGATGAATACTACAGTAAAAGTTCCTGATTGAATCTGATTGAATACTACAGTAAAAGTTACTGATTGAATAAAACTCATGATTTAATACTACAGTAAAAGCTCGTTAATTGAAAATTCAGTGGACCAAATTTTACAAAGAAAATTGAATTACGATTTACACGATCACTAAAAAAAAACTGAATTTGTGTATCATTTCTTAAGGATTAGCAATTTTTTTTTATGTAAAAATAAGTAAAGTCAAGTCTTGTTGACAGATTTCCATAATATTAAGACAAAATATTTATTGGTAAAATAAATAAAAATATTTTAATTTTCATCAGCAAATAACACATGAATAAAAATAAACAAACTTATTTGATTTTGACATGGTCACTTTTTTGCACAGATTAACTTGTACACGTAACATAAATATATCACTGGTTTTTATTGGGTTACACATTTGATTACGATATAATCTGCGATTCAAAGTTTGTGTCATTAATTTTCACATTTTGAAATGATTAAAGATAAAATTAAAAATATATGATAATTTATATGAAAACAACACTCAAAACCCTATATTTTCCATAATAATCTTGAGATATTTTGATATAGAAATCTGTTTTGAATATCATCCTAATTAACGGACTTTTAACTTTTTCTTAGACTTTCTATAGACTCAAGAGTCTGTTACTGCAGGATTGTCCTCCTGTGATGCTGAGCTCCAGCTATCTCTCCATCGTTTCGGGGGTCTCCCTGGTGGACGCCGTTCATCCGGCATCCCATGCAGAGCTATGTATGGAATTCTTGTGGAATTCATTCTCTGTACATGTTGGTACCAGTAACGTTGACACTGTCGTCCCCATTTGACCACATCTTGGACCTCACAGACTTCTCGGATTGTGGTGTTCCTTACATGATCGTGCAAAGTCTTCCCAGCAATAGCGTGTGAGTTCTCATTTCCGTTGTCCTGAGCATACTTTTTGTCCTGACAGTGTCCGCCCTCGCTTCGATGCCATATGTGAGGGTAGGTCGCACACAGGTCCTATAAATGCGTACCTTGCTATCCATTCTCATATCTTTATTCCTCCATATAACATCTCTCAGGTAGCCCGCCACAACTGCAGCTTTATCTACCTGAGGCCTTACTTCTCTGGGGAGGCCATGAGAGCTGAGCAGTTCACTGCTAAGATATCTGAACTGGGTTGCTTGTTCAATTGGCTCGTCATGTACTGAAATTCTGCACTCTAGTGGGTCTTTGGAGAATGTCATACACTTAGTTTTTGCTACGGAGATAATCATATTGTACTTTGAGCAGGACTTTTAACGTAGTTACTAAAACTAACCATACTTCATCCAAGTAGATTGCATTAACTATTTAGCTTTATGTCTTATATTCTAGAGTCTCTATTTATAAATAAGAAATGAAGTCCTTCCTAATCATGCACACACTACACTATTGTTCATCGACACTGCTAACTTGCCCATACAATCTTTATTTATTCCTCAATCAATGGACTGCACTTCCCCGTTTGAGATTATCTGCCCATTTCAGCATCATCCGCATCTTAATAGCCCTGCTAGATGAGCAAATCCCACTACCAGAAAAATTCATACATGTTTTCATCTTATCTGTGCCAGTACTTTTCGGCTGTGGGTCGTTTTATTGCAAGGGGACTCAAGACTATCCTTCTACTAGAGTTTTATGCCATCCCAGGTATTGATTGTCATAGCAAATATTGTATTTCCATTGATGCTTTAACTACAATACACATTTCTGTTTTCTATGAATTTTACTAACTAGGTTAACATATTTCAAGCTTTAGATTAGAGTTTCCAACATTTTGGACCAGCACCTCTTAAAAGCATATTAGGTAAGTCAAAAGTTTCCCAATGTATGACATTAGATGTTTTTAATTCTTGTATTTTTTTTGTTCACTCTTTTCTCAATAACTCATGATTGACCTCACACATGCTTTGTTAATTTTGACATTTCGATGTTCTAGTGTAGATCCCACTGACAAGGGGCTTATTTTGTTCCCCATAACAGCGTGGGTGATGGTGAGATCGAACTATTAACTAGCTTATGAGCTAATGAAAAACACAATCTATTGTAATACACATTTGATATAAACACCCTGGTGAGCTGATTGATGCGTGGTCCACTTTCCCAACCAACCAGAAAGGCGTTAAAAAGCCTTAAGTGAAATCCAGACTGACAATACTTGTAAAAAATATATATTTGGGTATCAACAGAAATTGGACCTGCAACCTTCGACTTGTAAGATAGGAGTCCTATCAATTGGACCTGCAGCCCTGGACTTGTAAGATAGGAGTCCTATCAATTGGACCTGCAACCCTCGACTTGTAAGATAGGAGTCCTATCAATTGGACCTGCAACCCTCGACTTGTAAGATAGGAGTCCTATCAATTGGGCCTGCAACCCTCGACTTGTAAGATAGGAGTCCTATCAATTGGGCCTGCAACCCTCGACTTGTAAGATAGGAGTCCTATCAATTGGGCCTGCAACCCTCGACTTGTAAGATAGGAGTCCTATCAATTGGGCCTGCAACCCTCGACTTGTAAGATAGGAGTCCTATCAATTGGGCCTGCAACCCTCGACTTGTAAGATAGGAGTCCTATCAATTGGGCCTGCAACCCTTGACTTGTAAGATAGGAGTCCTATCAATTAAATCAGGGATGTTATCTAGTATGTATGGTATTAGACCCAAAGTCTGTTCTAAATACTATCTTTAACCTTAAAATATCATGATTTGTATTCAGAGTTAAATCTCGCAAAGACCAAGATTGAGTTATGAAACCATGTGACTTATTTAAGGAAGCTAGGATAATTTTGTATGAATTTAACTTTAAATAGTCATTTCATTTAGAAAAAAATAGTTAAGATTTAGTATTCAGTGTTTAGGTCGGACTATGCATTCAGGTCTTAGAGTAAAACCAGTCTGAAAGTGAATTCGCCAGGAATCGAACCAAGAGACGGTCGCTTACTTAGCATGAAAACGGTTAGATCACGTCAGCTGACATATGTTTGGTATTGTATGATATTTTTATTGTATACAGTACAACCTGGTAAGTTTATTGCTATACTGCAATCTCTTACAACCAACTGACAAGATGTTAAAGAAGCCTTAAACGAAAACCAGACTGGAACACTTTTTAATATAATTGATTACCAACAGATTAGCCATAATGATAGTCCACAACAGTGTATTATTATCAACTTTGATTCATGGGAGTAAAACATGGACATGGAACAAGACTGAAAATATTAGAATAAATGTTGTAGAAATGCGTGCACTGAGAATAATACATGGGGTGACAATGTATGACTGAATACGGAATGAAATGATTAGGGATGAGTGTGAAGTTAAAGCTGATGTGTTGAGTAAGATAAATTAGACAACTCTGAGATGGTTTGGTCATGCAGAACGAATGACTGAAGATAGACTGACAAATGTGAGTGAAAGGCGTAGTAAAGGAACACCAAGGCAAGTATGGTTGAACTGAATGCATGATATTTTGGAAGAAAAATAAATATATTGCAAATGCGAGTGAGTGTAAGGCTTGGTAAAGGAAGACCTAGGAAAGTATTAATGGCTCAAGAGTACGATATTTGGAAAGAAGAAAATTATGAGAAGGTATATGGATGTAGAAGAGACGAAATATGTGTCGCGATAGAAAAGTCTGGCGCCTTCTCCGTTTTGTCTAATTCGACAGGGAGACGGCGTGATGGTACGTGTATATATGTATGTTGACCAACGGAAATAAAATCAGCAACCCCCAATTTGAAAAATCGGCGTCTTACCAGTTAGGCCACGGAGATGGTACGGTTTGAATATTAAAGTTTTTTTGACATCGGTTTATTCTATGTTTTTAAAGATATTAAAATATTTTTTGCGAACAGTCATCATGGCGGCGAAATTTTCATATAAGCTTATCAAACTGCCAGATATTTCCGTGGATCTCATAAATCATGTCAGGTCCGCCACTCCCATCTGTGCGATGTGTGCTATGGGTATCAGCGACAAATAATAGGAGCGATGGTCGAATGGAAAATGTCCCCAAGGACATCCAAAAATCAGGTGAAAGACATCCGAGAGCATTTTTTTTTTCATTCTTATGGTATCCTTCAACAAATACGAACTGGTGATTCGGATAAACTGAAGAACACGGCTTGGAAACAATACTGCCTTCTGCCCTATTGGTCACGCCTTTAGGTTTAGAACCCTTTTACGCCGTTAGCACACTGCTGCGAAAGCGAAACGGAAGGGGACCGATACGAAACGCTAGCGAATAGCGAAACTCTGTCTATCATGTTTTTTAATAACTCATTACACACATCAGGCGGAACGAATTCAGTTCGCCGGGTGTACCGGACCAGGGTACAAAGAACTGTAAATAGGTGCGATGGTTGCTGCGTAATGCTCGGAGAATTCAGTTCAATTCCAAAAGGCGTAGATCGATGAAAAGATAGCGACGGTGAAGAGATTCCTCTTATGGCAGGTTGTAGCAGGTCTCAAAGTGAAACACAGTAGAGTGTAGTGTACTGACAATATATATATTTAAAATTGAAAGGGGCCCCTCTTATGAATGGTCAGTCGGTCACCACAAGCGCTCACACCTTGCGAAATACAACAATTTTCGGGAATTTGCGCATTGCTTAGACCGACCGGTCAGCGATCTAGTCACGACGCCCGTTCATAAGTATTTATTTCCTCTGCGGTCGCGATGCCGCGCGGATCCAAATATTTTAACAAAAGTCAAACAAATATATTAACATGTATCAAGAATTTACATAACAAATATAAAAATATCTACACATATTAATCAAACATACAATAATCTATACACATACAAGGATGACGCATACATGCGATACATCGGGCGAATGCGATAAGTTCGTAAGTGTCGACAGATTTTCGCAGTTTCGCTCGTATTTTCAAATCCAAAATCAATTTAAAATGGATAATTTAACTGAAAAATTGATTTTAGCTGTAAGAGAACGAATATTTATACGAGTATATGATATGAGTCACAGTGACTATAATAATAATTTTAATATGTGCTGTTCTATATTATAAATCGGCTATATTTAAACTTAACGTGATTGTATAACGTACCTATGTCTAACATCAAAATGGGCTGCATTCGGTTCACAACGGGTCTACTACGCGTACTATGCGAAAGCGATACGAAATGGAACTGTCCGTTTTCGTTTCGCTTCCGCGTCTCTGACTCACGCCATCTCACCTACTGGGTATACTACCCTTTACGTCAAGTTTAGTTCTTAAGCAATAAATTAAGCGTGTGTGACTTTTTTTCGGGTACCATGGGGAATCGAACTCAAAACCCCCGAGTAGAAGTCCAGCGTCTTACTAAATAAACTACGAAAGTAGTAGTCTGCTCGATTGGAATATTGCACTTTCGAAATGGGGTACCAAATAAATAAAAATAATTGACAGATGTATTAAAACGTAGGCTCCATTGCATTTATTCCGCTTCGACTTAGAGTCTAGGAATGAAATAGGTCCCCTTACTGCGCGATCTTATGTTTACAAGAAAATTGGTCATACTTTGATGAAAGAATTGTTCTCGGAGAAAAGCCTTCCTTTGCTGACGCCACACCGAAGTATAAAACAGATACCAGTGGCACTGATAGAAGTTCAGGTGCAACGCAGAAAGATGATAAATTTGGAAAATAACCGAAAATACATACATAACATTATGCCACTTCCTTGACGAGGTAGGCAGAGAGGACACAGCGCCAGACTTTCCTATCTCGAAAACATCCGTAACCTAATATCCATACACCTTCTCATACAACTTCTACGATTTCTCTGGCTTTCTACGTTTCCTTTTTAAATATCATTCACTTGATCCAAACATACTTTTCTTGATATTCCTTTCACACTTCTTCTATTCACATTTGAACTGTATATTTGTTTTGTTTATATTTCTTTATTCATTCGTTCTACATGCCCAAACCATCTCAACGTGCTTTTCTCATCTTACTCAACACACCAGCCTCAAGTTCACATTCATCCCTAATCCCTTCATTTCGTATTCTGTCAAACATTGCCATCCTGTGTATTCTTCTCAATGCGCGCATTTCTACACTTCGATTCCTATCACTCATTTTCCGCATCCACGTTTCACTCCCATATATTAAGGTTGGCGCCAAAGTACAATTATGCAACATCATCTTAGGCCTTGGCCACACAGGAAGGAGCTTCGCTTGATGCTTAGAGATATGTTGCAAGCTAGGCAACATATCTTTCATTAAATGCCCAAATGCCCAAAGTATCCTATCTTCTCCTCTTAATGTAACGAGTACTTTTTTTTTCTTTTCTCATACGTTTGAGGACCTCTTCGCAAAAAATATAACAATTACAATTTAAAAAGAAAACTGAGATGAACTATAATAGTTTGTAAATCCACTATGTTAGATCCGTATATGGTTTCATCTCACCCTTAAACTTCTTGGGGATGGGGGTTAAATCCCGGCACTCTCATTTTTACTGCCACTTTATTTTTATATCAATTTGTGATGTACGTGGCAATTTAGTGAATCCAACTCTTACTGCGGTGCTCTACATCAGACCATGTAACACATTATCAATGAGTGTTCTCTAAGTGAGCTTAATTAGGTAATACTAATTGTTATTCAATGCTTGACTGACCTGGGTTTGGACATATAAGTCTTCTCTGGGTTTTTTGAAATCTATCTTTCGATGGGAATCGAATCCGCAACCCCCGGATTGGAGACTAGGCCACGAAGGTTGTAATGTGTGTTAGTATGTGAATTTACGGGGTGTAAGTCAGCTGTCTCAGAACAGGCAATAAAACAGCTGATTTACACCGTTTATCTTATCTAGAATAGAATCATATAAATATTTAAATGAAATAAGAATGAATAATAACACCATATGCGAAACGGAGAAGGAAACTGAGGCGCCACACGAGTGGCTCCATATTTCAATGGTCTTGAACACTAGCGTCGACATGACAACTGGCGGCAAAACCTCTAGCTACGGGTTTTTAATCCTCAGCCAAATTCTAGCACTGCAATCTGTTGAACAATAGAGGTCGGTGAGGCGCCACACGAGTGGCTCCGTGTTTCATCGATCGCAGAGCACTGACGTCGACATGACGACTGGTGACAAAACTTCTAGCCATGGTTTTGTTTTTATCCTCAGCCGAATTCTAGTATTTTTCATGAAAATAAAAATGAATAAACAATTCAATATGTTGAACAAAAGAGTTCGGTGAGGCGCCACACGAGTGGCTCCGTGTTTCATCGATTTCAGAGCACTGACGTGGACATTGCGATTGGTGACAAAACTTCTAGCCATGGTTTTGTTTTTATCCTCAGCCAAATTCTAGTATTTTTCATGAAAATAAAAATGAATAAACAATGCAATATGTTGAACAAAAGAGTTCGGTGAGGCGCCAAATGAGTGGCTCCGTGTTTCATCGATCTCAGAGCACTGACGTGGACATGACGACTGGTGACAAAACTTCTAGGCATGGTTTTGTTTTTATCCTCAGCCGAATTCTAGTACTTTTCATGAAAATAAAAATGAATAAACAATTCAATATGCTGAACAAAAGAGTTCGACGAGGCGCCACATGAGTGGCTCCGTGTTTCATCGATCTCAGAGCACTGACGTGGACATGACGACTGGTGACAAAACTTCTAGGCATGGTTTTGTTTTTATCCTCAGCCGAATTCTAGTACTTTTCATGAAAATAAAAATGAATAAACAATTCAATATGCTGAACAAAAGAGTTCGACGAGGCGCCACATGAATGGCTCCGTGTTTCATCGATCTCAGAGCATTGACGTCAACATGACGACTGGTGCAAAACCTGTAGCAACGGTTCTGTTTCAATCCTCAGTCAAGTTCAAGGATTTTCCATAAGAATAAAAATGAATAAACAATGGAATATGCTGAACGAAGGAGAAAAGTCAGGCGCCACAAAAGTGAGCCTCGTGTTTCACCGGTCTTAGAGTACTAGCGTCGACATAACGACTGGTGGTAGAACCTTTAGCAACGGTTCCATTTTAATGCTCAGTCAAATCAAGAATTTTCCATAAAAATAATTAATAAACAGTGTAATGTGTCTAACGAACGCGTTAAGTGAGGCGCTGCACCTGTGGTTCTGTGTTTCACCGGTCTTAGAGTATAAACGACTGGTGGCAAAACTTCTCGTCTAGGTTTTGTTTAAACCCTTAGTCAAGTTCAAGGATTTTCTATAAAAATAAAAATGAGGAAATAATGCTATATACGAGTATGTATTGAACATAGGAAGTTGGTGAAGCGCCACACGAGTGGCTCAATATTTCATCAATCTTAAAGCACTGGCGTCGACATGACAACTGGCGGCAAAACCCATAGCAACGGTTCTGTTTTGACCCTCAGTTAAATTCAAGGATTTCCATAAAAAAATATGCGATAGTAAACCAATGGCTCCTCTTGATTGTTCCCACATTCAGGAACGTGCTTTTCCTGGAGAGCAGGGGATCGAGCGGTCCTCGCGGTATGAATAAACATAAATGTTTTGAGGTCGGGATAAAAATCTGTCGTGTTCAGCATTGGATTTGAATGTGATTACCCTTTGTTTGTTATAAGACACGATAATATTGAAATTTATTCCCGTATCCTTACTTACGGTCCATCCTTGATGAGATTCAAATTCAACTCGGGTACTTTATAATACTCGTACTTGGGTATTTTTCAATTTTATTTTTTAAACACTGATAAGTAAACGAAAGAAAAAAATACTCGATAAAAATGTTTCAAAAAGGAAATCAATAATACTTTTTGATGATGGTAGCTATTTATTATTATTATAAGGTGTATAAAATTAGTTTTTTTTTATAATTTGCGCTTTACACAACAATATAAAGTCAAAGTCGAAGAAGATTTACAAAGAAAACTTATCTTATAATATAGAATTTATAAAAAAATGTAATTAATTGCTAATTGTTATTTAGAATCTACAAGAAATTGTAATTTAATTTCGTTTAATTAGGACTAGATCCAATAGTCATCGGCATGAAAAAGTTAGAGCGTGTATGGACAGATCTACTGGCGACGCCTATGGTCATATGTTACAGTTAAATTTTGATACTTCTACCCTCAGTTAAATGTCAACTAGAGCTAATAAAAGAAGTGTTGTTTCGTTATATTTCGAAATGTCAAAAATATCGCTTGGTTATCAAGTTTTTGTTAATCAAGGGGAAAGTTAAGCAAATATTAAACGACATTTGAAGTTGTCTACAATTAATCTAAAGGTCGTTTAATTTCTACAGAGTTTTCCCGTCTTTTGAAAGGACCTCGGTAACCGTGCGACATTAAATTTTGAACATTTCAGAATAAACGAAACAACACTTTTTTATTGACTATTGTTGACAGACCGCTAAGATCAGAGGTATCAAATTTTACCTGTAACATCACTGATCATGCATGGGCGTGGTACGAGGGTTGCTACTTAAGTTTTGAGACAGGCAAGTAAAAACAAATATTTATCACCGAAAATTGCTTTATTGTTTTTCAAAATACTCTCCATGAAGATCAATATACTTTTGCATGCATTTGAACCAATTTTCGAAGCATTTTTTCCAGTCCGAATGAGGTAACTTCAAAAAATGCGTTTTGAATGCATCAACCGCTTCTTCAGGCGTCGAAAAACGTTGACCTCGCAATTTATTTTTGATGTTCGGGAATAAAAATAAGTTATTGGGACCAAATCAGGGCTGTACGGCGGATGACCCATCAATTCGATGTTTTGAGTGCTCAAAAAGTCACTTGTTTGAGCCGATGTGTGAGAGCTCGCATTGTCGTGGTGGAATATTCGGCGGTTGTTTTTCCTCATTTCTCCGAACACTTCTGGCAAACAAATAGTCGTGTACCATTCAGAATTGACCATACGACGTTCCACTAAAGGAACTGTTGCGACGTGATCATTTATACCGAAGAAACGAGCCACCATTTGCTTCGAAGTGCTTCGTGCGCGAACAGATTTTTTTGGATTTGGCTCATCTTGAAAGACACATACAGTCAACTGCTGTTTAGTTTCTAACTCACATGCATAGATCCATGATTCGTCGCCTGTTACGATCTTATAGACGTCTTTTGAAACACCGAAGTTTTTCCACATTTCTTTGGACCAATCGACACAAGCCTTTTTTTGAGCGATTGTTAAATTATGCGGTATCCAACGCGAACAAATATTTTTGACGGCCAAATGTTCATGCAATATTGAATGTCTGCGAGTGGAACTAATGCCCAAACATGCCTTAATCTCACGACAAGTCACATGACGATCTTGCAATATCAGTTCACGCACAGCATCGATGTTTTCTGGCATAACAACCGATTTTGGACGACCTTCACGAAATTCGTTCTTGAGCAAACTACGACCACGATTGAATTCGGAAAACCAGCGAAACACAGTGGCCCGGGATGTTGCTTCACCATCAAAAGTCAAAGCGAGTTGATCGGCACACTGTTGTTGAGTTAGTCCACGTCGAAAATCAGAAAAAATCATCGCACGAAAATGTTCACAATTTAATTCCATTTTTGGCCGAGATGAATTTTTCAAGTCACTGTAAACAACACAAATATTACTCGTATGACAAAACTTTCTGAGCACGTATACCATTAAAAACATCAAACTTTACGATGCTGATGTCAGATCTAACGTATCTACACTAGTGTTGCCATATGTCAAAACTTAAGTAGCAACCTTCGTATATGTTCATACACGTTTTAACTTATTACGGTCTGAAGATTTTGGATTTGAGTAGTAAATACGACTTCATCTCAATTATATATCAAGTTAAATGAAATCATCAATAAGTATATTCCCCTATTGTGTTCAAGAATTCAACTCGATATCCTCCATTGTATTGCGCTTCGTTGATCAAATAAATATTGGACATAGCGGCACGTAGATTATTATTCGCTAGCTGGAAACCTTGTCAAAGGACGTTCAAAAATACTCGTTAATTGTTATACTTGACAACTAAATCGAATTATTCCAGTAATTTTACCTGTTTGGGCCCAGAATCAAGTTTAATTATTATGTCAGGTCGTCTTCAAAGTCTTGAGAAAGTAGTATATAGTTTTTTTTAAATTAATCCACCCGTAACTAATGTTACATTTGAGTGCAGGGTGCCCATCGGTGGGACAGGATGACGCTTTTATTGAAGCTTCGAAGATTCTTTTTTCGTTTTGGGTGGATGATTTTTGTTTTTATATAAGTACCAAACGTGCCTCCTCGCTGGATGGTGTTATTGTAAATGCAGGAGAAAGTTATCTGATGCGACTGGAAAGGATTTTTGCAGTTGTCGTGGGGAGGCTGTTTTTCCGTCGAGAAAGCTCGCCGTCATTCTACAGAAATAAGTAAACTCTCTCCGTATTGGAAGAAAAGTACGAACCTGGTAATAAGGATTCAATTTCTATGCCATAAATTGTTATTAAAAGAAATTGATATTAGGTCCTTACATATGAAATTGGCGTTTTGCCGTACTGGCAACTTTGATCTCAAATATCTTCTCTTTGGTTAGGAATTCCAAATTCAAATTTATACAGCTATTTACTCAAGTATTTGTGTTTCGAAAATTATAATTCATTTGTTTTTTCCTCAATTGTTTTTTTTCTTTGCGTCACTCAGTTTACAAAATGGAAAACTTGAAATATCGCGTTATTTACGAGTACGAGTTCCACCGTGGCACCAGTGCTGCAGAAACGGCTCGAAGGATTAATGATGTGTATGGCGACGGTGCCGCAAAAGAAAACACAGTGCGTTTTTGGTTCCAACGTTTTCGTTCTGGAAATTTCGACCTGCCGGAGACGGCCGGAGACCAAAGTTGATAATGAAGAATTGAAGGCTATTGTGGAAGCGGATCCATCGCAAACCACGTCCGAGTTAGCTGCAGGCTGCGGTGTTAGTGATAAAACTGTTTTAATCCACTTGAAGCAAATTGGGAAGGTGAAAAAGCTTGAAAGGTGGGTACCTCACGAATTGAGTGAAGCAAATCAACAAACGCGCGTTGACTGCTGCGTTGCATTACTCAACCGGCACAATAATGAAGGGATTTTGAATCGAATCATTACCTGTGATGAAAAGTGGATCCTGTATGATAATCGGAAGCGCTCATCGCAATGGCTGAACCCTGCCGAACCAGCCAAACCATGCCCCAAGCGAAAATTGACTCCAAAAAAGTTACTTGTGAGCGTTTGGTGGACTAGTGCTGGTGTCGTTCACTACAGCTTTCTTAAATCTGGCCAGACGATTACGGCAGATGTCTATTGTCAGCAACTGCAAACCATGATGGAAAAACTAGCTGCTAAACAACCGAGGCTGGTTAATCGCTCTAGGCCACTGCTGCTTCATGATAACGCTAGACCACACATTGCACAACAGACGGCTACCAAATTAGAAGAGCTTCAATTGGAATGTCTAAGACATCCACCGTACTCTCCGGACCTTGCCCCAACAGATTACTATTTTTTTCGAAATTTGGATAACTTCTTGCAAGGGAAAAAATTCAACTCCGATGGGGCAGTCCAAACCGACTTCAAAGATTTTATTGATTCCCGTCCGAATGGTTTTTTTAGTAAAGGGATCGATGAACTACCTATGAGATGGCAAAAGTGCATAGATAGCAATGGTACATACTTTGATCAAATAAATATATTATATTAAAAAAAAATCAACTTTATGTTCCTCCCAAACAAAACGCCAATTTCATATGTAAGGACCTAATATTTAACTAAACAAATAAAATATTATATTTAGCCTTGGGATAGTGGCCTACGGACAAATATTGTAGATATACACAACTTTATCCAACGTCTGTCCTTGAAATCTGTTTATTGTAATTATTATTTTATAAATAACAACTGATGGCATGGAAATATACGAGGCATATCCAGAAAGTAAGTGTACTGATTTTTTGTAGGTTACAATTTTTTTTATTTTAACAAAAAAATTACGTGGTTACCGTAGTACATTTGTAAGCTATTTTTCGACATAGTCGCCATTCCTCTCAATGCAGGTGGTGAAGCGGGGTATCAACTTTTTGATGCCTTCCTCGAAGTTGTTTCCCGCCAACCTCTCCGTCCACTTCTCCACCTCCTCCTTTACCTCCTCGTCGGTTGAAAACCTAGTTCCACCCATGTGCAGCTTTAGGGAGGTAAAGAGATAGTAATCTGAAGGTGCTAGGTCAGGGGAATGCGCGGGATGGTTCAGAACATCCCATTTAAACGAGGCGAGCAGTTCCTTCGTGGCGTTGGCCGTGTGTGGTCTGGTATTGTCGTGCAGCAGGCAGACTCCCTTTGTCAGCATGCTTCTCCTCTTGTTCTGAATCACCCTCCGCAATTTTTTAGGGTCTCACAGTATTTTGCAGAGTTGGTGGTCTCCCCTTGAGGCATATATTCAATTAAAATTATGCCTTGACAGTCCCAAAACCCGGATGCCATGATTTTCTTGGCTGAAATTGTGGTTTTAAACTTTTTGGCGGAGAGTGAAGAGGTGTGACGCCACTGTTGAGACTGCCTTTTGGTTTCAGGCGTGTAGTGTGCAACCCAAGTTTCATCTCTAGTAACGACGGAGCGGAGAAATTCATCTCCATGGAGTTTGCAGCGCCTCAAAAACTCTTGCCCGGCATTATTTATTTCGCACTTGGCGGGAGATTGGATTGACATTTTTCACGAAATGTGTTGTCGCGTCGACACTTCTCAACTTACTGACCTCGAACCGGTCTCGTTGCGGAGGGGAAGGGTCAGGCTACACGGAAGTGTAGCCAACATGTCGAAAATAAAATCCATCCGGTCGTGAGAGCCTCAGTACACTTACTTTCTGGATACGCCTAGTAATATTTATTACCAGGTTCGTATTTTTCTTCCATTATGGAGAGAAAATGTTAAAAATCTTTGCCTACGCACTACATAACTTGTTGCTTTGTTGCTTGCAAAAATACAATCCAGTCAAGAGACATAGATAGTGTATCTTTAAGAACAAAACTCAACCACCCAACACGAAAAAAGGATCTTCAAAGCTCCGATGATAACATTAATCGGCCTCACCGATCGGCACCCCGCCACTTTCTTAAAAAGCGTTAATTGTAATTAAAGGCAGATTTTAATAATGACAACAAATCAATTTTCATTTGTTTTGTAAATCTGTTTTCTATGGTAGCGTTATGTTTTTGAAAATTAGAACGATGCTTCTTCATATATACGTTTTGTTTGATTTTCACTTCAACGTCACAGTATGTTTTGTTTCATTTTAATTCATTGAGGAATTGTATTTGAATTTGATAGTTCTGCTTATCCTCATCGTTTGAATCAAAACTGAAATAAGTTGTTTTTAGCAAAAAAATTGGAATACTCCTTATGTTATGCAATTGTTTTCCATATACACGTATGTTTTGTTTCATTTTTACCTCACGGTCATAGTATATTTTATTTCATTTTCGGCTTTACGGCATTAGGTTATTATGTATGTAGTAGACATACGGTTGTTAGGAAGTGACAAAAAAGTATGGAGCAAGAATGCTACAAAGTGTATATTAAAAAAGGTGGAACGGTTATTTGTAGTAATTAGGAATATCTTTGGTCAGGATCAGATGTGTTTAAAGTAACATTTCACGGTGATATATCAATCAGGCTCAAAAGGTTAAGAAATCTGCCACCTGTTACAATTATTTTCCCACCATCTTTGTAGTCCTACACAACGATGATGGTAAAATCACTTATTTTTTCATTAAATTCATATAAATGAATCGTTTGTTGAAACTTATCGTGGACTTAGTAATTTGTTTTATCAAACACTGTTTATTCCACTTTTTTGTAACGGTATAACCCTACCGGTTTCAAGGCTTTCACTTCAACATCAGTGAAGCACAAACAATACTGAATTATGTACGAACTGGTACCGAGATACACGCTTCTAACGGTTAACATTCGGGTTGAGTTGAATATTAGTAGTAACAGAAATAAATTGGACAGATTAGAAGCCCTAGAAATTTCTGTCAGTGCATCGAGGTGAACATCTGGCAAACACATATATTCCAAAAATCTCTCCGCTGCTTGCCGAGATTGTCTCATCCCTCCCTTCACCCCTAGTCCTCAACCCGAATGTTGACCGTTAGAAGCGTGTATCTCGGTACCAGTTCGAACAGAATTCAGTATTGTTTGTGCTCCCTGATGATGAAGTGGAAGCCTTGAACCCGGTAGGTTTATACCGTTACAAAAAAGTGGAATAAACAGTGTTTGATATTTAGGAGCTAGTCCTTAAGGGAGAGATGATGATGATTTGTTGATAAATAAAACTCGTTAGATCGCAATGCGGAAAAAGAGGAATTTTATTAGTAACGTAGGTATTTATATCATTTTAGAATGTGCGCGGGAATGCGCTCGCGATATGCCTACGTCTCGTTTCTGCGAATGCAAAAACGATTAATGTTGTATGTAGGTATCATTCAAATACGGAACTGGCGAGACAAGTGTGGTGCTTTCTCGCTCTAGTATGGAATGCGGTCCGCTCCCGGCTACGGGTTGAATGGCCGGCGCGTGGACTTTGTAATTGTTTGTTTTGCATTGCTAAGGAATGCAAAGGTCACTTCATCGGTCATTGATCGTGTGTATGGACGCCCACAGTGTTCCGAGTGTGCGACCGCCACAGATAAAACGAATTACAATGTTAATGCCTTAACTATAAATAATATGTTATCTTGGACTACTATATACAATTAAAGGTCCTGTATTCGATAGTTTTCATTAAATACTATGTGTTAAACAGTGTGTTAAACAGTTATCATTACCCCTCAGTATATTATTGGAGCTCTCCGTGGTTTTAGATATTTTTCCTGAGATTGAATGAGTATTTTGCTAGACTTTAATAAACCTAGTTATTCTTATATATTTCGTTTTCTATTTAATTTCTCTTTCGCCATTCTTTTTTTATCAATATCTAATTTTTACAATAGTTTTATGAAAATTTCACTGTTCTAGATTAATTTATAACGTGTACTCGAATAAATCATAAATAATAAAAAAAACACAATTTGACACACATACATCCCATTTCGTTTAGGGGTTTCGGATCGGGAATCGAATCTCAAAAACCCGATTTGAAGTCAAGCTATATATCACAATTTTATTTCATAGATCTCAGGATTTCGCAGGATCTCAAGCAGGTCACTTTTAGTAATTTCGCAGTTTTATAATTTTAGCCAAGAATCATAATTTTTATAAATAATATTATATTTTCCCGCCTTCCTTGGGGGCGCGTGATCCTAAGATTGGTAAACTCTGTCCTAGGTTGTTTACAGTACTGAAAACTGCTTAAAACCTAAAGGAAACAAAATGGGATAGTATTTTATTTCTTTTATTTTAATTTTATTTTATTAGGAAAACATACAGTGTTTATGTCGGTATTATTACTGATATCTATGGGTTTCGAAACACCATTTAACAGTTTTCGCATATACTGATCCTTCATATATATGATTAATATTTGTTTCCCATATGTTTCATTCGGTGATCATATACATGGTTTTAATTATTATTTTTTATAATTTAAACTCATATCTTTATCGTTTTCTCAACAAATATAGAATCCAGTGGTTGTCAACTTTAAGTAAGCGGACCTCTTCACATAGATACTTGTATTTACAATATAAAAAAATCAAGAAATAATATGTTTGAAAACGCTCATAAATATTTTGAAACTATCCAGAACGATATTTAAAAATACGTTGATAATACATAGTTTTTTTTAAATACTTAGTTTCTTGCACATTTTTAAGTTACTGTCATAATATTCGGAGGAAGAGTCGCAAATCGCATCGGCTTTCAAGGTCCGGATGGATGGAATCAGACAGAAACCATCTAAATAAGATCACGAATGTCGAGAAAGTAAACCAAAAATGTTTATATTCTTCAATTATAGTTTCAATAAAACCGGTCTTTTTGACGCGCCGTTTTAGGATTATCACCCTTTCTATTCCGAGCCCGGCCAGGTGTAGTATAGCCAACAGAAGTGAGTATCGAAGCGCAGGCGCTACTCCAAAATCAATAGTTCCGTATGATAAAAGCCTTTGATTACAGCGTTTCGTGGATCAGTAGAAGTTATCGGGAATAATCCATCCAACGACGGATGAAAATTGCGAGACTTTCCGTGACGTCACTCGGTGAATGAGTGGCGAGGGGCGGGTAGGGTGAGAGATGTGAGAGGGTTCTCTGACGGTGTGAGAGATCAGTGCTATCGCAGCCAGCGTCTCTTCAGCAAGTCCTTTCTGCCTCTTCACTCAGCAGCAAAACATCAGGTGACAGAAGCTCGCGGAGTTTCGTGGCACTTCGTGCCAACATTTGGCGCTAGCTTCATCGTCACTTTTAAAGAAAATATCTGTTATTTACAAAATAACATATTGTTTTGTTGAATCGACAACAAAACACCTGATTTTCTTTTTTATTCGCGTCGGTACCGTAACAGCAGACGACATCACGTCGGTTATTTGATTTTGGACAACGTCCCGATGACTTTCGGCGGGATGTGGTGGCGAGGCCTGGTCTGCTTGTCCCTCTGCGTCAGCCTGCATGCCAAGAGTCCACTGTTCACCAACTCCTTCCTGGTGCGGCTGAAGAGAGCTGGCGGCGCTCCTCTGGCCCAGCAGGTTGCTTCCAGGACTGGCTTCGACTTCTTGGGACCGGTGAGTTTTCTTTAATTCTAACTTAACGTATGAGAAGATTGATTTATTATTGTTTACAATTGACGTTTGTAAGTGGCTACTCCAGTGACTTGACAATATGGGTCTTGATTAGATTATGGCCTGATGGAAACATAAGTGATGGACAATTCCAATATATTGAGACATCTATATGTTAGTTTATCGTTTCTCTGGTACTTGAGTTTAACAATTATTATATGCCGTGTTACTGAGCTATGTCAACAAAATACAACCAGTCAACTTTGCAGGCTGTATTTACGTGAAACGCGATTCGATTCCGTAGGTAGATAACTTAATTTTTTTTAAACTTTAAACTTCACATATTATTAAGTTAAACTGATATAAAGAAGTAATGCAATTCGTAATAATTTAAAAACGATAATTATTTATTAAGTGTTATATTGTTAGATACTTTCGATGCATATAATCAAACCAAGTTGGTTTATTTCAATTTGGTTATATATTACAACTAAACAGAAAGACCTTCGTGACCTAGTTGGTAAAACGCATGTCTCCCAGCCTGGAAGTTGTGGGTTCAAATCCCGTTGGAACTTAGGTTTAAAAAAGAAAGGATTTAAGTCTGAATTTCTCTTAAAACCTCTTTAACATTTTTCGGGTTGGTTAGAAGGAATTGTCACATGGTAATAAGCTCGCCTGGTTGGTACTGTATGCAACAAAAGTGTTATATATTGTATAATAAAATACTATAAAGATGTTTGAAGGTCTGTTTGTAAAATAAATAGATTGGGAACTTTTTTATCGTTTTCATTTTGACTGATGTTTAATTTATAATTTAACATGTCAACAAGTATTACAAATAATATCATTTAAATATTTTTATATGTATACCTATGCAAAATCAACACAAAAATAACGTGAAAGCGATTGTACTTAATATTTTATTATACTTTAGTTTATACAGTACAACCTGGCAGATTTAATGCCATGCGGCATTGTCTTCCTACCAACTAGAAAGGTATAAGAAGTCTTAAGTGAAAACCGAACTGGAACCCATTTAAAAAATGTGGATATCAACGGGATACGAACTCGCAGCCCCTAGGGCTGGTAAACAGGTGTTTTACTAACTAGGGCACGGAAGTGGATATATTAGTTAAAAAACAGATAAATATGTAGAATACTCAAAAAGTATTTTTTTAAAACTGTTTTTATGTACTACAAGAGTAAATTAATCAAATAATTTTTGAAATTAAAATATATATATATTGGTATAAACAGTAGATTTTAAATATAACATATACATAACGTAAGAAAATTAATCTTGTCCAAATATATTATATTATTTATACTCGTAGTAAAGACATTAACACTGTGGAAGTTTAAAGACATTGTAATTTGTTTAGTCAAACACCATTTTCTTTGGAAAGGGTTGATAGTATAAAGTACCTTGGAGTTTATGTTGATCAGTTCCTTCGTTGGGAGGTCCATATTAATACGTTGAGCGCAAAAATCAGAAAACTAGGATACTTATTCCGTATGATTCGAAATGTGATCAGTGAAAATATACTTCGCCTTGTGTCAGTCAGCACTTTCTTACGGTATATCAGTTTGGGGGGGATGCACTTTAACCCAAAAACACATATTGCAGGTTTCCCAAAAATTGATTGTGAAAATAATTAATAAACTTCCTGCTCGGTATCCCACGGCGGAGCTTTTCAGAGAGTATCAGGTCCTGAACATAGCCAATTTGCATCTCAAATCCATTCTCTGGCACTACCATCGAGAGGAAGGGAAGATGCAAACTCAGCAGACACACATGACACGCATGGCAACTAATGAAATGTTCACTATCCCTAGAGTTAAAACCTCTTTTGCCCAAAGGCAATATGCTTATTTGGCTCCCATTACATACAATGGCGTGCCGACTTCAATAAAGGTAAAGGTAGGAAAACCATTTAGACAGTCTATCGGACCGTGGTTGTTATTGCGACAGGATTTTGAGTACTTGGGCTTTCAGGATGAATGACGAGTGGAAGGGATTTATGTGAGCTCGTGAGTGTGGGTTTCTTCTTGTTGTTTTAATTTTGGTTGTTTTTGTATTTGTGTTTCTATGTATTTTTTTTTTGTTTTAATTTTGTTTTGATTTTAATTTTTATTCTTATGATTGTGTGCGGTATAGTGTGGGATGAATATTTTTGGTCTTTCTGGAGTGATGATGTGTGAGGAGTTGAATTTCGCAAGATGTTTCCAGTTGTAGTTGAGTGTCACTGTCAGGTTGATGAGAGCGTGCAACGGGGTTTTGTTTTTGTGTAATCAAAAATCGGAAAGAAGTATCGATTTATTTTTCTCATGCTAAATATCCTCAGTGAGATACAGGCAAAAGCCTAGTTTACTGGGGATACGACAAATGAAAGGCAACAAACCCAGATCCATTAAAATTGTATGTCCAAATCAAATTATCTGTTGTTTTTCTCAAATTGTGTATATTTCTTGTCATGTGTAATAATAAATAAATAAAATTTATTCCACTTTATATAACGATATTACCCTACCGATTTCAAGGTTTTCATCTCATCATCAGGGGAGCACAAACAAGACTTCCACAATATAATCTTGTTTGTGCCCTCCTGGTGATGAAGTGAAAGTCTTGAAACTGGCAGGGTTATACCGTTACAAAAAGTGGAAGAAACAGTGTTTGATAAAATAAATTACAATATATTTATTATTCGACGGCCGTCGACAAATAATGGCAGCTGCCACTTTTTTCTTCGTCTTATTTCAAGTATCCTATTTATTCACGCATTCAATTATGATGTCTTCATTCTGCCTTCTTTCGTACATTAATATTTCACATTTTTTTCCACAATATACGAGTACTTCTTATTATCCTAAATGGTTAACGCAAAAAAATGTTAAAAGTCCAAAAAGTTAAGAAAATACAAAATCTTTTACGTCAAAATTTACGATACTACCTCTTCTTTAATAGTTTTATATTTATTAATCAATTCTTATAATTTTTAATCAAATTTCAATTATCGAACTTAATTATTTCTCGACTTGACGAGATCTCCATAAACGGCGAAAATTTTAATTTACTTCGCCAAATTAATTTACTCTCGAATTTTTTTTAAGGAAAAACAAATTTGGATTTTTTTATAAATATTTAAATTTATATTTATTTGAAATTAACCTTAATTTATCGTTTAGCGTTGCAGAATAACAATGACAAAAACAAAAAAAAATCTGTTAGTTAAGAATTGTATTCAATGTATTATATAAGAAAAGGTTTGATTGAATGATTTAATATTATATTGTTTATAGTTAAGGCATTACCGTTGTGGAGGTTAAAAGACATTCAGGGGAGCACAAACAAGTCTTGTTTGTGCTCCCCTGAATGTCTTTAAACCTCCACAACGTTAATGCCTTAACTATAAACAATATAACTTGTTTGTGCTCCACTGAAGTATAACTTGTTTGTGCAAAATAACTTGTTTGTGCTCTACCTGCTCCCCTAAACTTGTTTGTGCTCCCCTCAAGATGAGGTGAAAGCCTTGAAACCGGTAGGTTTATACCGTTACAAAAAGTGTTTGATAAAACAAATTACATTGATTTAATATTATAAGAGATGATGTGGATGGATAGACAAAAATTCATTATATCACCTGGGTTGTTTGATATTTACATACATTTATGTGTGAAGAAATACAGAGATGGCATATAAATGAAATGAAAATATGTACGGGTTGCTGTATATTGATGACTTGGTGGTGTAAGGGGAGAGTGAATATGAATCTAATATGTAAATTGTATGAGAAACGTGAAGAGATGGAACTAAAAATAAATATTTTGAAATTCAGCCACAGTGATTAGAGCAAGTTAAGAAATTCTGCTATTTAGATGCTCGTAGTATTTTCTCAGGTAAAGGAAGGGCTATGAGGGAACCCGAATGGGGTGTAGCGATAAGGAAGAATGTCAATGGGGCATTAAAACATATTTACTTGATCCGGATGGTATCAAAATCTGCTAAGAAATAATAAACAAATGTATTTTAATTCCAACATTGATATATGGGAGTGGAACGTGGTAAAATACGAGTACTTAAGGAAGACGTTGTAATTTGTTTTATCAAACACTGTTTATTCCACTTTTTTGTAACGGTATAACCCTACCGGTTTCAAGGCTTTCACCTCATCTTCAGGGGAACACAAACAAGTCTTGTTATCAATATAAGACTCACTCCGTCTTTGGCATGCTTTAAGAAGCGACTGAAAACACTCTTAATTTCTAATCAGTAAATAACGTGTTTAATTCCTGATTTTTCTTTTCCTTTCCTCTCCACCATCCCTTTCTTTCCTTTTGATTGATGATATCTCACTTTCAATGAAAAATAATGTTCGGGTGATTGTCTGTCTTTGTGGGGTTCGTGGGCATATGTTCACGTATGTGTTTATGTATTTCGTGGGGATGGATAGTCATTTGAATTATTTATGCGATCACGTAACTTGCTTTATTTACTTTTGTCTGGTTGGTTGGAAGAGATTACCGCCTGGAAATAAGCCCGCCAGATTGTATTTGCAATAAAAGTGTTAAGTGTAATAAATAAATATATAAGATAAGGTGAAAGCTTTGAAACCGGTAGGGTTATACCGTTACAAAAAAGTGGAATAAACAGTGTTTGATAAAACAAATTACAATGTCTTTAAACCTCCACAATGTTAATGCCTTAACTACGAGTATAAATAATATATAAAGGAACACGAATAAATGCTCTTGAAATGCGTGCATTTAGAAGAATGCGTACTCTAAGATGGTTTGGACATGTGGAACGAATGAATGAAGAAATACTAATAAAATAAATATATAATGCACACGTGAGTGCAAGACGTGGTAGAGGAAAACAATCAAAGTATGGTTGGATTAAGTTAATGATATATTGAAGGAAGTAAATCTAAAACGTCAAAGAAATCGTACTAGTTGTATGAGGTGTGTGGATATAGAAGAGGCGAAATATGTGTGCCGCATATCTGGCGCTTGTTGTTAGAAGAGGCGAAATATGTGTGCCGCATATGTGTGTATGTACGTTTGCATAAGAAATACAATATGACAAGTTTTGTTCAATGGTAAATTATTTTTATTTTTTCCATTTTTTGGAGTATGCCTTTTCTTCTGTAATTCACTGGTTCGCAGCAGATTAAAGTGCGTCTCAATCATATGGAACCCGAGAAGTATTCAGAACTTCCTGGTGACCTAGATGGTAGACGCCTGTCTCATCAAACCTGCAAACCCAGCCTCATCCCCAGCCAAACCCCAGTGGAATTAATCCTGCAACCCCAGCCTGAGGGTTGCAGGTTTGATTCCCGTTAGAAACCAGATTAAAAAAAAGGATTCCTTTTTCTGTTTTACCTTTAAAGTGATTTTGACGACCTCCGTGGCCTGGTGGTAAGACACTTGTCTGCCGATCCGGAGGTTGCGGGTTCGATCCCCGCTGGAACCCAGATTTTTTAAAATATGATTCCAGTCTGATTAACACTTAGGGCTTATAAAAACATCTTTTTGGTTGGTTGGAAGATATTGCCACATGGCAATAAACTCGCCAGGTAAAAAAAAAAAAAAAAGCATTTTATGGATCTTTCTAGTTGGTTGGATGAAATTGTCATATAACAATACGTCCGCCAGGTTATACTGTATACAACGAAAGTGTTATACAGTACAATTTACTTTTATTGCATGGAATATGGATTTTACCAATGGCCCCACAATTTTTAGTGGATTAACTTGGCTAATAACTCCAAGCTAGAACATATATTTTTTAAAAAAGGATTCTTATCTAGATTTAATTTAAAACATGTTTAACATCTTTCTACTTGTAGTTGGTTGTAAGAGATTGTCACATGAGTTCTAATTGTATACAAGTAGAACAAGATAGAACTCATAGGTTGAAGTTCTCTAAGTTGTACTTTTATACAACGAAAGTGTAATACAATATAAACTTTTGTTTAATATAATTGAAAATTATTAACGCCTTCATGAATTAAGATTGTTTTCGTTGCCATATTCATGAATTGAACTATTAAAAGCGTCACCATTCGCACACGGAATGACCTTGTTGAACATTATTTTTAAAATTGATATCTCCCATATCTCGAAGGTTTCGTTGTACACCGTACAATCTGGTGATCTTATTGCCATGTGGCAATCATTCAAACCAAACAGAAAGATGTTAAAGATACCTTAAATGAAAAAAAAGACTGGAATCCTTTAAAAAAAATGGGTTTCAGATTTGAACTCATAACCTCCGGGCTGGGAGACAGGCGTCTTACCAACTAGGCCACGGAGGGCATATTTTTGTAGATATAATTGAGTCACTTCACAGAGAAGCATCAGAAATCCTTTTTTGTCTTGTTATTATTTTAAGAACTTTGTTATGTTTGTACCATGCATTTTATTTGTTATGTTTGTACCATGCATTTTATTTGTTATGTTTGTACCATGCACTTTATTTGCTATGTTTGTACCATGCATTTTATTTGTTATGTTTGAACCATGCATTTTATTTGTTATGTTTGTACCATGCATTTTATTTGTTATGTTTGAACCATGCATTTTATTTGCTATGTTTGAACCATGCATTTTATTTATGTTTGTACCATGCATTTTATTTGTTATGTTTGTACCATGCATTTTATTTGCTATGTTTGTACCATGCATTTTATTTGTTATGTTTGTACCATGCATTTTATTTGATATGATTGGGTTAAACATATATTAAATAAAAAAATAAAATTAATAAATGCCGAAATCATAGAAAATCGAAATAATTTTTGCCGTCGGATTAAGAAAACGTGTATTAACATATAATACCTAACGTGGTGTGAAATTGACTACCAACATTTTCAGGCTTATGCTGAAAGGTGTATAATCGATTTTTAATTCATATTTCGATCAAATCGATTTATTAAAATCGATTGTTTTTTTTAAAGTTATACAATATGAAAGATTCAATTGACTTAATACGATATTCTTATTATATATAGTGAAGTTGTGTTTCTTATTACATATTTATTTCACACTTTTGTGAACATGGTTATCAAGAACAAGAGATTTCTAGATACAATTTCTTCCAACTTATCAACTTTTCTTGGATACATTAAACTCTTTTAATCCATGACAGATTTTTAAAAATATTTTCGTGAATCGATTAAAACTAAATTCTATTTTTTAGTTTTAATCGATTCAGTACGTTTCCAATGTATACGTGAGTTCAAATGTCTTCACAATTGTGCGAAGCCCATCTTTAACTGTGCTTAATTTAATTGATTTCAAAAGGTCGGTATAAAACCCTTTTGTGGAAAAAAATGGTTTAAAAATAAATGCATCGTTTTTTATTTATTTAATGAAGTATTCCATAGTATAAATATTTGCCAAAGGTTATACCTACGAGTATATACAAATTTATTTATTGAGAACTATTCGAATTATATATTATATCTATGAACTAACTTTATTTTAATTTGTTTTATCAATATATTATATCTATGAACTAACTTTATTTTAATTTGTTTTATCAACCACTGTTTATTCCACTTTTTGTAACGGTATAACCTTACTGGTTTCATGGCTTTCACCTCATCATCAGGGGATTTTACCTCATCATTCGAACTTCGAACAGTTACAAAAAGTTCATATCTGGTTTTTACTTATAATCAGAAAGTTGTTCAAGAGTTCTGGTCTCTTGAACCACTTTCTGATTGGTTGAAAGAGAATGCCATATGTTGTATTGTATTGTATACAACAGAAGTGTAATAACAACATTACGAATGATCCTTTTCTGATAAATGATGTCTTATTTTTTTCAATTATAATATCACAAACGTATATACAATAACACTATATCCCTGTCGTGGTAGGCAGAGAGGACAGAACCTCAGAATTTCTTAACTTGTAACATATGTTTCGACTCGTCCACATTTATACACCTTCTTACACAGCTCATACGATTTATATGAATTTCTGCATTTCCTTCATACAAAATATCATTACTTGATCAAACCATACTTTATTTGGTCTTCGTCTCACACGCCTTCTACTCACATTTGCATTATACGTTTGTTCTGCTAGTCTACCTTTATTCATTCGTTCTATATTCCCAAACCATATCAGAGGGCTTTCTTCATCTAAGCGCAATCTTAAGTTCACATTGATCACTAATCACTTAATGAAGTAAAATATTAATTTATTCAAAAAGATAAATTGGTGATTAGTTTTACAGACGCAATATGTTAAGATTTTATTCTGATGCGCCTATAAAATCTTACTTCCTTGACATTTACTTAACTAAACAATGAACTCTTAAAAATTGTTCACGTCGAATGAAATATTAAGAATTCATTTTTAATTTCCCTCCGCCTATCGAGGTAGGTGGGAGGAAATTAAAGAAATAATGAAGCAGCAGTCACCGGCCTTCACCTTCTCGCTTCTCACCCTTTTCAGATCAAATTATCGCCAATAATAAGACACGTTTCTCTGAAGCTCTACCACTCTCCCAAGACGTTCTCTGACCTTTTCAGACAATATTTCTCCTAATTGAATTTGCAATTTCATAAAATATCACAAAAATAATTCTTCCTTAGTTAATCAGTCAAACTTCCGTATTACAGAAACTCGATACTTGAACTAGTCTTTTGAGTTTTAGAATAACGTTGATAGCCTTGATTTAATCGAAATATTCGTATTATATTAAGTTCCAAAAAATAAAAAGGAAAATAATCAAATTTAAAAGAAAGCCATGCGTTACTGCTATATTAGGATGTCTTCGGTTTCTTTCAAGGTTCATGGCCGCGCGGTAATTCATTGGACTTGTGCGGAAGGTCGCCGGTTCAAACCCCGCTCTGCGCTACTCCCTTCGAATTACACAGGCATTTTTTTTCCGCCTAGTATTCGGTGGTATAAGGATACCTACGATTTTGGTAATATCGATTCTTTCAAAAAAGAAAAGAAAAAATATGTCGGTGTGCTCCGATCGTCTCACTTCGGTGTGCCATCGAATTCAGTACAGCGGCGTAGCCGGTGAGTTTACTGGCGTGCAACAGCTTACTCACTTGAAAATAAACAAAAACTCCACGGCACATCATCTCTTTATGATAGAATCAAATTTGGAATGGCGAGGGGATCCTCGACTACGAGGGCCAGCAACGACGATGATTAGGATGTCTTCAACAATGACATATGAATTTGAAACAAGAATGCTTTCTTAACATATTTGTCCAAAAGAAAATAAGGGAGGTCGACGTTGATCTAGATATCAAGCATATAAGCTACAGAAAACAAATTCTGAAGCAAAATAAAAATACAAAAGCAGAATCCAAAACAGTCTCGCCTGTCTTTGTAGATTTTCCGGTATTTCATAGTAACGCATTCAAAGTTGTGTTCATATATACATATAATAATTTATTTTGATAAAATCTCAAAAAAGTGCTTGTTAAAACTACACACCTGTCTACATCTCTAACATTTAGAGGCATAACAAAATCACTGTCATAATACCCCGCCCTATTATATTGATTCTAATTTATTCGATGAAGACGAAATCAACCTCGAAGTTTCTGAGAAACATCTCTCAGATACAGATTTGAAAGATACAATGAAATATCTCAGGAGTTTGAAAGATACAATGAAGTATCTCAGAAGTTCGAAAGATACAATGAAGTATCTCAGGGGTTTGAAAGATACAATGAAGTATCTCAAGGGTTTGAATGATACAATGAAGTATCTCAGGGGTTTTAAAGATACAATGAAGCATCTCAGGGGGTTGAGAATGACTAAGCATTGACCACCATAATCACTGATTTCTAGATTTTGTTTCCACTGACTACTAAAATTTTAGTTGAAAAAACCCACTAAGAGTGCTGATTTATAAATGCTGTAGACCACCAATACTCAATTTCGTTTATTAATGTTACCTCAACGAAAATTTATTTTAATTTTGGGATAAAACGGTACGTGATGTGACGTTTTAAATATCACTTTTATTTAAGCATACAAAAATACATAAAAGGGAGCTTAAAATTATCTTTTTTAATCTCTCTCATTTCTGTTTTTCATATTCATATTTTAATATTCGCACGGGAGATAGAAATTACTTAATCAAATTATATTTCTTGAACGTATATGTATAACAAATTTGAAAGATAACTATTTAATGTACTTCGGATTTATAACTGTATGAAGGCTGTATCTCGAGGTATTGTATTCATTTCAATAATAATTCTGAAAACTGTGAAAGTAAACTATACACGAGTATATAGTTGAGCAATGAAAGATTAAGTAATTTAGTTACTTGGGTTTATTTTTTCAGATGAAGGAAGATTTTTCGAGGAATATTGAAGTTTGTATAGCGATAGGAAACGCAGGCATAAAATTACTCTAGCCCAACAATACCAAAATCTGATAGAAATAGTCCACAAATCTATTTTACGAGTAGTACCAACTTTGATGTTTGTTTAATTTCTTAATACATTGAAAAATACAAACATTGAAAAAAATTATATAAAATAAAAAAAATTATGTATATGCATACATACATACAAACATACACATATATACATATACATACACATATATTCAAAGTCACTTAAGTACGTTGATGAGTGCTTTCTAACGCACTCAATTTTAGAAGAACATTTACTTTTGGTAATGTGATATGAAATATGTCAATATCCGAAGCAGTCCCGTTCAAAAGAGTTAAGGCCCTTCCAACAGGCATAGCGGCTGGGAGACCCGTTCTCGCGTACGTTATTGAGAACAGTTCTTGCCGGCGCAGTCTAGTGTAATTGTTAGGAACATTTAACGCTAATCTTTGTAGTAATGCTGGACAGCTCACAGCTCCTCGAACGAGCCTGACAACGTATACCAGGAGACGCAGATCTCTTCAATGCCCATGCATGATGTATGAGAGTGAAGCGTGGATGTCGAAAAAGATTGAACGTAGCCAAATAAATGCTGTACTGAGGAGAATACACGGGGTAATAATGTATGACAGAATACGAAATGAAGTGATTAGGGATAAAATGTGAAAATAAACTGATGTATTAAGTATGACGAAGAATAGCACTCTGAGATCGTTTGGGCATGAAGAACGAATGATTGAAGATAAACTGACAAAACGAATGTACAGTGCTACTGAGTGAAATCTGAATACCATCAGACAGAAGGGTCACACGATTATAGGGGCTATCAGTTCGATATTTCATCGACGCAGCTTCCTTTCAGCCAAAAATAAGCTCCTCCTCTATAAATCCCTTGTTCGTCCTATCTTGACCTATGCTGCGCCCGTTTGGGGCAGTGTGAACAACACGGATCACCTGAAACTCAAACGAGTGCAGAACAAGGCATTCAAAACTTCTTTCAACACCAATCCCAGAACAAACCTTAACCGACTTCACGCCGAACAGCGAGAAGAAACCGTAAAATACCACATCCTCGCTTGGATCGTGAAGTTCTATAAAAGTCAACAAAATTACAGCAATCCCTTAGTCACCCCCTTAGGGCTTACGAGAGTAAATCCGATCTACCCTTCCGTTATAAGCACAGGCCCCCGAAACATTATCTGTTGCCTGACTAGTCCACCTACAGTATTAGCTGGGACGACCAAGGTCTGAGTGAATGTGATGGAATACAAGTAGCCTGAACGAGTGGACTTGTTCTTGATAAAAAAATTGTTGTTAGAATTATTATCTAGTTATTAGTAGTATGTAGGTGTTAATTATTTCTAAGAAATCATTTATCAAGATTATAAAAAATAAAAATTAAATAAGACGTAGGAAAATAAGATTGAGTTCATAAATTATGATATATGTATAAATAAGATTAGTTTAGTAATAAATTTGTATATAAGTATTTGCCTTGGCAAATATTTTTAGCATATAGTACTTAGTTCAATAAAAAAAAACATGATATTTTGAAGTAAATTATGTTAAACGTCAGAGATATCGTAGAAACTGTTTGAGAAGGCGTACGTATGAATGTATTTTCTGGCGCTTTCTACTCTCTATCTACCCCGACGGGAAAACGGTGTGATGGTACTCGTATATAAACTGCCTTACAAAATGACACAGAATCTTGGATTTTCCGAACTTAAAGCGGTTTTGTCTGTCGATGAAAGTTCTTAACTTTTGTCTTCTTGTTTTATCAGACAAGATTGTGTGCTCGATCTCGATGAGAATTCTGTCTTGCCGTGAAAACAAAACTTATATTGGGATTCTGTATATTGATATTTACACTTGAAAAGGTTTTCTAACATTAAAAGTACATTGAGTAGTTAATAACAAAGCAAGAATTGATAAGAAAATAAACCTTTCAGGTAAATACACCTATCATTTAACTGATATTTTAGTTTCTCAAGTTATTAATCAGATTATAAAGAAATGTATCATTTTATTTGATGTTTTTTGTTGTAAATTATAAACCTTATTATAAATGTACAACAAAATGAATAAGATTAAGAATGTATTATATTATATACTCGTAATACATTCTTAAGTTTATCTCGAATTATATTATTTGTTAAAAGTTATTAAGTTTAAATCGAACTTGATTTTTGTTAAAAGTTATTAAGTTTAACTCGAATTTGATTTTTTGTTAAAAGTTAAGTTAAACTCGAATTTGATTTTTTGTTTTTATTTTTTATTTATTTATTATTACAAATGACAAGAAATATACACAATTTGCAAAAAAACAACAGGTAATTTGATTTGGACATACAATTTTAATGTATCTGGGTTTGTTGCCTTTCATTTGTCGTATCCCCAGTAAACTAGGCTTTTGCCTGTATCTCACTGAGGATATTTAGCATGAAAAAATAAATCGATACTTCTTTCCGATTTTTGATTACACAAAAACAAAACCCCGTTGCACGCTCTCATCAACCTGACAGTGACACTCAACTACAACTGGAAACATCTTGCGAAATTCAACTCCTCACACATCATCACTCCAGAAAGACCAAAAGTTAAGTTTAACTCAAATTTGATTTTTTGTTAAAAGTTATGAAGTTTAACTAGAATTTGATTTTTCGTTAAAAGTAATTAAGTTTAATTCAAATTTGATTTTTTGTTAAAAGTTATTAAGTTTATGTAACTCGAATTAGATTTTTTGTTAAAAATTATCAAGTTTAACTCAAATTTGATTATTTGTTAAAAGTTATTAAGTTCAACTCGAATTTGATTTTTGGCAGCATTGCTGGCTGCAATAAATCAAGTGGATGGTTGACTTGTTAATCATTATAGGCATATCGGATTTAAAAATAAATTCAGGAATCATTCCAACTGAATTTATTTAGTAGCGCTTTTAAGCAGTCTTTTATGAATTCAGATCTTTAATAACAGCAGTATAGTCTGTCAATTTTATTCATTGCTTGCGTACAAAAAAATACATTTCAAATTTGGTAAAATTACTTGGCGCTTTTAATCGTGTCTAGCACCTTAGAATAATGGTTGATTCAGTTTGACTGTAAAACAACCTATTGGTGCTTTCATTGTCGTCGTAGCTGGACCTCGTAGTCGAGGATCTCCTTGTCATTCCAAGGTTAATTCAGTTGGAAAGTGAAACTGTGCCGTGGACTTTTCATTTCTTTCATTTTGTTTTCCTCCTCTTTAAGTGAGTGAGCTGTCGCACACCAGCAAACTCACCGCCTATACCGGTGTATTGGATGAAGTGAGACGATCGAAGCCCATCGGCATGTTGTATCCTCTCTTTTTTAAAGAATAGATATGATCGAAGTCATAGGTATCCTTATACGTCCGAATACTAGGCGGAAACCTGTGCTATCATTGAAACGGAGAAACACAGCGCGGAGGTCGAACCGACGACTTTCCGTACGTAAATCCATCGCGTTATCGTGCGACCATGCATACCGTGCTATCATATACCTGCATACTCCATTTTTATCTATATGTTATTTAGGAAAATAATTTATTTTTGCCTCAAGGTATTCCACATCAGTCAATTCTATATACAAGTAATTTCGTGGAACCGTCTCCTAGTTGATCAGACATCTCAGTGATCTAGTGAATAAGACGCGTGTCTTCTATCCCAGGGCCGTGGGTTCGATATTTTGTGGAACACAGATTATTTGAAAAACGATTCGAGTCTGGTTTTCACTTAAGGCTTTTATCTATCTAGTTAATTTAAAGAGGTTGAATGAAACATGGCGATATGCCCTCCAGGTTACACTTTATAGAATGAAACATGGCGATATGCCCTCCAGGTTACACTTTATAGAATGAAACAGGCGATATGCCCTCCAGGTTACACTTTATAGAATGAAACATGGCAACATGCCCTCCAGGTTACACTTTATAGATCGAAAGTAATACAATTTTATCTCTCAAATGTAATACAATTTCATCTCCGCAAGAGTGATCTTCAAGTGAAAAATGAATGCCTTTAATATCCCATATTTAAGGCTTTCATTTTAATTAATCATATAGTTGACATCTGTGTCAATTACATACGATAGTAATGTAATTATTTGGTTTATCAAAGGTTTCGGATTTAACCAATAAGATTAAAGTTATAAAGATTATATAACGCTAAAGACAAGGGAGATTAATTATATAAGAGTGACGTACATGAAATAGAACGTACTTGTAAAAGTTTAATACATACGTACGAATATATTGAAATGACATAGGAAAATTTATATTAGAACACAATAACTTAGACGTTGTCTATCCAATAACATAGACGTTGTATATCCAATAACATAGACGTTGTCTATTCAATAACAACTTGTCATAATTTACCTGCCATTTTATCTAGAGATAAATTATAATTTCAAAGAAAGTAGACCTAAAATTTTATTTAAGTTTATATGTAATTTAGAGTAATTTAAAATATGATGAGAGAGGTATCAGAATAAGTTAAATAAATGTATGTAGACTTCTGTATGCAGATGATATGGTTATGCTTGCTGGAAATGCAAGCGTTTAAAGGAATATTATTATAGTTCGGAAATTCTAGGATGAGTCCTGATGACAGATCACAAATTGGCCCCAATACAACCTTGTAACGATGTTCAGTAATTTTAATTATTTTATCAACTTTAATATAAGCCTCAATTCTAATAAATAGCAAGTTATTTAGGTAAATACATTACATAAGGTTGTATTGGAGCAAATTTGTGAGCTGTCACAGAACTCATCCTAGAATTTCCGAACTATAGTGAGCTATTTGAGAGATGTCTAGTAAAATATTTGAAAATTAACGAAGCGAAATCAAAGGTTATGATTATAGAAATGAGTGTATAAAAAAGTGTGTGCGATGTACATTATTTATTAATATAAGTAAACGGTGCCATGTACCTTATAACAAAAATAAATAAAAGTCAGTAGCGAGTGTTCAACACATTAAGATTATCCGAGTATACAAAAGATAAAAATGAATTTAAAACAATTACAACAAAAAGAATAAGAAAGAAACAGGTATTAAATAGCACAAAATCAAATGTTACCAACACAATATAGGGTCGTCTACAGGCGCACATCCCGCACTGCGCAAAAAATACAAACACAAAATACAAATATTTGAAAAAAATATTAAAAATAACACAAATTGAAAACAAAGTATAAATGACGGAATCAGATAGATGTAACTTCATAAATCCTATTCAGCATGGGGATAAAATAACAAAAATAGTTTAAAAATAAACACAATTATCAATTACAAAGCAGTTGAAAAAAGATATGGGTTAATTTAGAAAAACTGGAACAGGTTGATGAGTTCTGTTAGCTGGGCAGTATGTTTATGTGTGATAGTCGAATTAAAAGGGACACTCCAAAAGAAGGGTAGCTACAGGGAACAAGGTAAACGGAGCACTTAATTTTATATACAGCAACCGCGCAATATCAACAGTAGTAAAAATGACAGGACATATAATATTGTGTTTGTACCCACCTTCATGAATGAAAGTGAAACTAGGATTTATCAGATGAAGGATAGGATTAAGATTGATTATGTGGAGATGCGCGCACTAAGGAACATTTGTGGAGGGTCAATATATGAAAGACATCGGAATGACATCAAAAATGAATGCATGGATAAAATGGATGTATTAAGTAAGATCAAGAAAGGAGCTTTAAGATGATTTGGACATGTGGAGTGAATGAATGATGAAAGACTGACTAATCGAATATACAAGTCAGAAGTGCATGGAAGAGGAGACCGAGGAAAACATGGCTGGACCAAATTAACTACATTTTGAAGAAGGTAAAGTGAGAAGTACGAATAAAAGAAGATTGTATATGACGAGATGTATGAATGTGGAGGAGGCTAAGGTTGTGTGTTTGGATATAATAGTTTGGAGATCAGTTATCTCTGCCTACCCCTCATGGAACACGGCGTGATGATATGTATGTATGTATATAATTTAGAAACATAGATATATAAAACCATAACCAAAGAAAACAAAAAGATTCCCTTCTCACTGTTAACACTTGCCTTACTGTGCTAAAAAAATCCGCCAACCACGGTACTGGACGCTAAGCGTCCATTAAAAAAATTATATTTTAAATTTAATTATGCAAAATCTTCTAGGTAATTTTTTGTAATTAGCTATAAAAATCCTTTTATTGTGTGTTAAAACGTCGAATAATCAAATAAAATATAAGTCCTGGTCACTCGCTATCCATCACAGGGAGGCAAGTGTTAAAAAATATATTTTTGCATTTGGTCAATAGACCACTCTCACTTCCAATAAAACATGACACCAGTTGGATCTAAGCATTGCTCTCGTAAAAAAACCAAAATCATTTCGCCTCAAGAGATCATCGATTTAGGAGGTAGATATACGTGTCACGGGGATTAATGTAATACAATAACATCATCATCATTAGATCTAAATCCCGAGATTTTTTTATTTATTTTACAAATGACAAGAAATATACATAATTTGCGAAAAAACAACAGGTAATTTAATTTGGACACACAATTTTAATGGATCTGGGTTTGTTGCCTTTCATTTGTCGTGTCCCCAGTAAACTAGGCTTTTTCCTGTATCTAACTGAGGGGATATACTCGTAGCATGAAAAAATTAAAAGGATACTTCTTTCCGAATTTTGATTTTATAACATCCCGTTGCACATTTTCATCAACCTGACAAACAGTGACACTAAATTACATATGTATACATCACGTGAAATCAAACTCCTCACACTTCATCACTCCAGACAGACCAAAAACAATCATCCCACAATATACCGCAAATAATCATAAAAATTAAAACAAATATATAAATATAAAACAACTAAAAACACCACACTCAAGAGCTCACACAAATCTTTTCCACAAGTCATTCCTTCAAGTACTCAAACTCCTGTCGCAATAACAACCACGCTCCAATCGACTACTTAAATTGTTTTCCTCCCTTTACCTTTGTTGAATTCGGCACCCCATTGTACGAGTATGTCATGGGAGGTAAATAGGCATATTGCCTTTGGGCAAAAAATGTTTTAAGATGGATGCATTTTTCCGTCCTGCAGGATTGTCTGCTCCATATCTGTCACAGCAGCATCCTTCCTCCAACAGATTATATTAAATGTTGGCAGTTCTTATCTCATTAATCTATCTTAACTTTGTTCTACCCCATCAAATTGATTCACAAATGGAATAACACAGTTATTTCTTATTGAATATTTTAAAACATTTAGATTTTTTAATTACATCAATAATCTACAGGTAATTTCTTACTTTAAACTCTACTACTCTCGAGTTCTAAAATTACCCTTTCAGTTGTTTTTAACTGAAAGGGTAATTTTCAGTTAAAAACAACTGAAAGGGTAATTTTAGAACTCGGTCAAAGTGATATTGGGAAATTCGTCAACGAAGTACTTTACATTTTAGTACTTCTCTTTAAAAATAAACCACGCTTTAATTTGATCCTGAAAAGGTTTTTCCTTTTACAGTCCAAATTGAAAACCCATTTCTCAAAAAGAATAATTTCTATTTTGTTTATTTTTTTATAAATAAATAAAATATTGTATTCTTTTGTGTAAACAAAAATACAATGAGAATTCCAAATTGGATTCTTAGAAAGCTTGTCGCAGTTGTTTGAGGTTTTCTTTTCGTTAAATTGTAAATTAGTATCCATCTAAGGTTTCAATTCTATGATAATTTAATGTCATACGAACTTTTAAGCCTTTGACATTTTAATAGCTCTTAATTTATTTATTTTATTTACTTAATTTTATTATTACATATTACAAGAAATATACATAATTTGCGAAAAAACAATAGGTAATTTAATTTGGACATACAATTTTAATAGATCTGGGTTTGTTGCCTTTCATTTGTCGTATCCCCAGTAAACTAGGCTTTTGCCTGTATCTCACTGAGGATATTTAGCATGAAAAAATAAATCGATACTTCTTTCCGATTTTTGATTACACAAAAACAAAACCCCCTTGCACGTTCTCATCAACCTGTCAAACAGTGACACTCAATTACAACTGGAAACATCATGTGAAATTAAACTCTTCACACATTATCACTCCAGAAAGATCAAAAACACACAATCATAAGAATAAAAATAAAAATGAAAATATGCAGAAACACAAATACAAAACCAACAAAAATTATAACAAGAAGAAACCCACACTCACGACCCAAAAGAATTTTATGTAGCCCAAAAGAATTTTAAAATGTTTTATGAATTAATGACGGTCAGCCCATTATAAATAAGATTTTAACTGCTTACGTGAGTGAATATTGATGTTTAAATAAATTTAATGACATTTAAAAAGAGGTTTTATATACGAATATTAAATAAACTTAAGTCAATAAACTTTCTAAATACTTTAAGTAAGGAAAACATTTATTTGAAAAACAAAGAATACATTTTTCTCAACGAACTTCCCCGTTTTCTGATTGAAGTATTGGGTGTTAAAAGTTGTGTCCGTTTTTTTTCAAATGAAGAGAACAAGAGGACACAACAAACAAAAATTACAACAAATAGTCAATAATGTATTCACTTTCATTATTTTACAACAAATTAGTCAATAATGTATTCTCCTTTATTATTTACAACTTCTTGCCAACGTTCTACAAGTTTTTCAATGCCTGTGCGATAAAAACCATCCGGTCTTGACTTTGAACGCTCCATGTCTTTCAGGTCGAAATTACCGTCTTTGAAACGCAAAAACCATCGACAAGCTGTCCTTTCATTCAAAGCATCTTCACCATACACTTCGCAAATATCGCGAGCAACTTTGGCAGCTTTATTCCCTCGATTGAACGCGAACAGAAGGAGGTGTCGAAAATGCTCACTTTCGTCTACTTGACATTCCATTTTGAAGGCTTGTAATCAAATAAAATAATATATGTAACGTAAAAGCAAACACAATATCTTGTAGAGCAGAAAATTTTCTTTCGAATGACGTATAACCGTTACCATTTTGTTTTACTTTTGGTGCTCATTTTTAAATTTGGTAAAAAACGGACACAACTTATGTTAACACCTAATATGTTTACAAATATCAAAATGGGAAAACAACATTTTCAATCAAATTGTATAATGAACAAAAACAAATTAACCTTGTGTTGTTTTGTTTATTATAAAAGGCTTTTGAAATAACCAAATTAATTGGGAGAAATACGAGGAAAATCATTTAAATAATTAAACATCGAAATTCTCGAGTCGATGATGTTCAAAATACACAGCAAATAAATACGAAAAAAATAATTATTCAATCATTGTAAAGCCTATTAAAAAAATCCAAATTTGGGATTTGGACATATGATATGTGTACGGAAGAGCGTTGTCGGGAGAAAATATTGTTTTTGGCTCTATTCATCGAGCATTCGGGTTTAAGGACCACTGGAGTAGGTGTGGACTCCATGTTGATCTTGATTTTTTGCATTAAATATATATAATTCATAATTGAATATTTCTGTTTAAAATCCCAAAATATAAACATTAAGATAAGAATGAAGAGTTCTTCGTGATAATATTGAGGTGAGCGAGAGGGAGCGTCACCATGATGGACCCCAAAATATATGATAAATACGAGTATACTACCTTGATCAAAACGTCTTAGGACTTAATTCATAAAATCAAAAATACAAGTTTATTCATCAAAATCGATATGGCCCCCTTCAAAGTACTCTCCATCGACTGCACGCACTTACACCAGCGCTTGATCCAATCCTCGAAACACCGCTGGTACTCAATTTTCGGTATGTCCATAAGAGCCTTCTTCGATTTTTTCATGACATTTTTTTGCATGAAATTGAGGTGTTTCGGCGCCAGTTTTCCAGCGACACGTTTGAGACCCAAATTACTAACCAAAATGTCTTGAGCGGATCCATAAGCGAAGTTCAAGTCCTCTGCCAGCTCTCTGATGGTCAATTTTCAGTTTTCGGCCAACATATCTTTGATTTTATCGATGTTCTCATCGGTTTTCGACTGCCCCTGCGTTCGTCATCCTCGACCGACCCACGACCATTTCTGAAGCGTTCGTGCCACCGAAAAACACTTCTCCAACATTTCCAAGGTCTGCGGACCGTTAAATCCGTTTTTCACACAAAATTTAATGCAAGCTCGTTGATGCACAGTTTATGCCATTTTCAAACTTGTAAAAAATCGAAAACACGCACAAAGGTAGATGTACTCAGTACAGCGTAACTTTTCCAAATGTTTAGCTATGACGCTGAAATTTAAAGGGAAATGTCAATGATAGATGCGGCAACCTAACAAAAAAAAAAGAATACCAATCGGGTGACTGACAGCGCCACACGGTGGCTGGTCCTAAAACTTTTAGATCAAGGTAGTATATGTTACATATGTTGAAGGGGACCAAAAGCGTAGTGAATAAAACATAATACAGTGTCCCAAAAATGTAACATACTTACTTTAAATTATTATTAATTGAGTATTTATTAAGGTATATTTAAGATTAAAAACTCGGAATTAAAAAATATGGACGTTGATTTTTTTAAGTATCGCGAGTTCTTAAATTATTAGCTTGCACTGCTGATAAGATAGAATCGCAACACCACGGATAATTTGTTTTAGTATTTGGGCGCATTTTTTTCAATGGCTGCTCTCAATTCACTAATTGTTACCGGTTGTGAGCCACAAACTTTATCTTTGATGAGTCCTCATAAAAAAATGTCTGGTGTCGTAAAGTCTGGGTCAAATTTTCATCAGTATAGGCTCTCACATCCCGATGGAAGTGGGAAGGCCCACTTCAAGTAATTGTATTCATTTAGATACGAGTAGGTGACATGGTACGAGTATATAGCCTAAAATTATTTAAAATTATATGGTCTGTTGAATAAACACGAGTAAACGCTTTGATAAAGCCTCAGTAAACGCAAAGATTTACTTTCATACTGTGTAGACACACTCTACCAGTGGTGCCCAAGAGTTTTCGACCGAGGGTCATTTTACTAAAGGAAAATGACTAAAGTTTCACTCAGTACCGTATCCTTTTCGGAGTATTTTAAAAAGTAAATAAAACGCATGACATTTAAAAAATGTATTTAACTGGATCTCAACAAAACTTTTTCTTCGTAGTCAAATTACTTACATCAGGGTTAGAGTTAGTTGTTTCAAGGAGGAAAATATTTTGGAAATTACAGTCAGTCGATATCTTTGCTTGTTTAAATATTTTTTTCATCGATGTTTTTATATTTATTCGATCGGGATTATGGAAATATACGGAAAAATAAAAAGACAACTAATGAGACAACAGTACTTTTACAAGCAAAACAGCAATTTTCAAAAATATTAGTTAGCCCCCCAGTTTCATGTGCCACCATCCGCCCCTGATGGGGACTAAAAACCAATATATGTTACCCGGGCCATATCGATTCAATTACCTTAAAAAAATGGATATGTTTTTAAATTTTATTTAATAAAGTAATATGTATATATTTATTACTTATGTACATATATGTACATGTTTATTACTTAAGAACTAATCCAATTTCTATATTTACTACAAACAATTTTTTATTTTTAATAATCTTAATATTTAATTTATTAGAAATATTTAACACCTTCAAACTAACTTATAACTAGTTAACATATTTTACAACTAATTATTTTAATATGTGTAAACACATACATGTCCACTCGTTAAGTCTACTTGCATTTTATTACATTTTCTCACACCTTAGTCATCTCTGCTAATACTCTAGGACTAGTCAAGCAACAGATGATGCTTCGGAAGCTTGTGCTTAGGAAAGGTAGGTCAGACTTACTCTCGTAAGTTCCCAGAACAACGATTAGAGGATTGCTTTGGTAATGTTGGCTTTATGCAACTTCACGGTCCAAGCGAGGATGTGGTGATGGAGAGTTTCTTCACGTTGTTTGGCGTTAAGTCGGTAGAAGTTTGTTCTGGGATGGGTGTTGAAGGAGATTTTGAATGCCTTGTTCTGCACTCGTTGAAGTTTTAGATGATCCGTGTTGCTCACAGTACTCCAAATGGGTGCAACATAGGCCAAGATAGGACGAATGATATTTTTTAACCTGGCGAGTTTATTGCCATGTGGCAATCTCTTCCAATCAACCAGAAATATGTTTAAATGTCACGTTGTTTGGCGTTAAGTCGGTAGAAGTTTGTTCTGGGATGGGTGTTGAAGGAGATTTTGAATGCCTTGTTCTGCACTCGTTGAAGTTTTAGATGATCCGTGTTGCTCACAGTACTCCAAATGGGTGCAGCATAGGCCAAGATGGGACGAATGAGATTTTTTAACCTGGCGAGTTTATTGCCATGTGGCAATCTCTTCCAACTAACCAGAAATATGTTTAAATGAGCCCTAAGTGAAAACCAGGGCTCATTTAAACATATTTCTGAAATCTGGGTTTTATAAAGGAATAACTTATTTTTGGGTGAAAGTAAGCTGGAATATCGGACTGAAAGCCCCTATGCCCTTTTGGCCCTTTTGTCTGATGGTTTTTAAATAAGTTTTCCACGTCAGTCACTGGTCGAGGTATAGGCCGAGGTATTTGAACACGTCCCGTCACTCGACCAGGCAATCACCGATGAATAAGGCCATCGATGATACTCTTTCTTTGACTTTGCGGTAGAACGTGATAGCCTTAGTTTTCGGTGTCATTGATTTTTAGCCTCCAGTCCCGGAAGTATTTTTCAAGGATCTTGAGGGTAATCTGGAGACGGCGACCAACTACATATTTCATTAAGACGGCGTGTGCCACTAAAATTGGATGGAGTGGCCCACAGGGCCACCATTTACGCATCCCTGCTTTACATTACTATATATACGAGTATAGTCGTACAAAGAACAAACTATATTATATAAATTTTTGAAATGTTTCGTGCTTTACTTTCTGTAACTCCATTATGTTACTAATGATAAAATTTACTTTGTGAATTTCACTAATACGACGTTATTATCGCCACTCGAGTTTCGAGCTCATTTCCCGAGCTCTTCGAAAAGGGAAAACTAAACATTAACTCAAATATGTAACTAATTTAACCTGAGGGTCGTATGAAGGATGCCTGGGGTGACTTGAGTGGATATATTGAAAAAAAAAGAGCTGATGTGTTTTAGAATGTATGACTGTTGACATTATATTTGTATGTGAGTCTACAATTTTTTTGCAAAATGCTTTTTTTATTTTTCTTGAACAACAATTTAAATATAATGCATCATTACTAAAATTGTTTGTGCTGACAAAAATACTGACACAAGAGCCAGCATAATAAATTAAATGAAAAAATACTGATACAAGAGCCAGCATAATAAATTAAATGAAAAAAAGCTGATACAACAGTCAGCATAATAAACTAAATGAAAAAATGCTGATACAAGAGCCAGCATAATAAATTAAATGAAAAAATGCTGAATCAAGAGCCAGCATAAAAAATTAAATGAAAAAATGCTGATACAAGAGCCAGCATAATAAATTAAATGAAAAAATGCTGATACAAGAGCCAGCATAATAATATAAATTATTCGAGACAATTAAAAGCTTCAAGTTAAATTTAAATGAAAAATTAATTAACAAATATAATAGTCCTTCGAAGAATGAAGTAAGCAAACATTCTTTGTGTTACACTTTCGTTGTATACAGTACAACCTGACGGGCTTATTGCAATGTGGCAATAACCCCTCCAGGTTATACTGTAGATATCAGAAATATGTTCAAGTGGCCTTAAGTGAAAAACATACTAGAATCCTTTTTAAAAAAATCTGGGTTCAAGCGGTATCTGAACTCGCAGCCTCCAGGTTGGGGACAAACGTCTTACCACGGAGGTCATCATCATTGGTTGTTCATTAGGCGCAGCAAAGATATAGCATTTATTAAATCAAATAAGAACAATCAAAGAACACATGTTTCATCATAGATACCATACTTGGTAGCGGTATCTTTCACAATACTAACCACAACATAGTGGCCCATCCGCAAACAACAAATTACAAACACTTTCATCTTGTTCATTCTTAGTATAATAAACCATAGATTTATATCTACATCCCTTATTTCCACCGGTTATATCCCAATCCATCGCACATCGGTGCCAAGTATCGTGTTCAATTTTATTTAAAAAATCAGTTACATGCTGTGAAAAATACTGTACGGGTTGACCGGTTAAATCGACACATTCCTTGCCCGTGATACTAATACGAGTAATTATCATAAAAGGAATACTTATATTAACACTGTTTAGAGAGCAATTCTTCTTCGAGAGCTTTTCTCAATTGTGTGAAGGAATCCAAGTTAGAGAATTAACGTTATTTGTACTATTTAAACTACAGCCCTTTTGTATAATATGGTCGAGATATTCAGGTGTTCAATTTCAAATCAATTGGAAAAGGAATGTAATTAAATATATTGACTTATGTGGTAATCGATTACATTGATTTCGTTAAAAAATATATCTCGCTTTTGTTAAAATATGAGATGATATATTATATTTTGTGCCTTGCGCGGCAATGTGATAAAAACTTCCCTCACGTCGAGTGTAAACGCCATCAACATTCCACTCCCTGCTGCTGCCTGAAAGGCAGAGTATATATAACGCAGCCCAAAGGCTGTATATACTCCATGCAACGAAGCCAGGGCCAACACTTTCAAACTCGTTATGTGCAATGAGCGCAGTGCACACAGGTGGCTTACCTTAGAGGCGCTCATAGGTTACCTTTTTTTATAATCCTTAACGCATACTTCAGACTGCAAATTAAACTGTGAAGTCATCCAATATGTTGTTAAGATACTCTTTTGAGTGATGGTAAATTGAAATAACAAGGAATACTTCGCATCCCTTAATATTTGGCGTTCTATGTTATGGAATATATAATATTTAAGAAATATACAACTTTCAATGAAAAATACACGTAAAAGTGCTATTTCTTCAAAGTAGCTTTAATAATACTGATAAGTACACATCATATTTGTCTCTTGACACACCATATATCCTTCTCAACAGATGCTATATATCATAAACTTGGCTTCTTTCACCAAGATAGTTACATACATACATATATCTCTGTCGAGGTGGGCAGAGAGTACATATCACCAGACTTTCCTATCACAACACACATCCTTAGCCTCCTCCACATCCATACACCTTCTACGATTTCTCTTACTTTCTATGTTTCCATCTTTCAAAATATCATTCACTTGATCTAACCATACTTTCCTTGGTCCTCTCACATTTGCACTATATATTTGTTTTGTTATTATTTCTTTTTTCATTGATTCTACATGCCCAAATCATCTCAGTGTGCTATTTTTTATCTTACTCAACACATCAGTCTAAGTTCACATTCATCCCTAATCACTTCATTCTGTATTGTACCGGACAGGTACAAAGACTGTAGATAGGTGGTTGGTCGCCGCGTAGCGCTCAGAGAATCGAGCTAGCGAATTCCGTAGCGAAGATCCAGCAGAAGAAGAAGAAGAAGAGCAGGGAGAGATTCCTCTCAGGCAGTCAATGTAGGGTAGCGGGTCTCAAGTAAAAACACGGTAAAGTCGGTATTACTGAGAATTATATTTCAATGAAGAAGTGAGAAGTGATTTCCATATAAAACAAGTGATGGATAGCTTGTTCGGAGTTTCGGTCCGATGGTAGGACACCTTACTCCTTCATCGGATAAGTGCTGACTGTTTTGATATTTTTGGAAATTTTGGATCTTTTAGGAATCGGGAAAGGATAGGTTTATGAGTTTTAATGGATGATTATGAGAAATTATAAAACGATTAAATACATATGATTTCCATATTGGGGGGCCCTCTATATTAATGGTCAGTCGGCCGTCGCAAGCGCCCATTGCCCGCGAAATACAACAACTTTCGGGGTTTGGGCCCCGCTTACGCCGACTGGCCCCCGACCTACTCCGATCGCACCGCTACAACAGTCACTTATTTCCAGTGCGGTCACGAATGCGATCGGAGTCAAACAAACATGCATATCACATAGTTCTATAGCAGATTTACATATACAAATACAGGAACATTAGAGTGAATTATAACATACAAGTTTAATAATACAGATCTACACACAGTGTCCTTTTCATATCACATATCCACACACACGGGTGACGGCACACGTCCGATACATGTATCATTCAACATTGTCACTCCATGTATTTTTTTCAATGCACACATTTTTACAGCATTTATTTGGATTCTCTCAGTATTTTACCATGTTTCACTCCCATACACTAAAATACTATTATGGACTATCATCATCTTAGCACATTTTGATATCGTCCGGTTCATTTTGCTAATTATACATTTAAAAGAAAAGTGATTGGTAAATAAAAGAAAAATATTACCTAAACGAGGCACTGTTACAGTAACTTGGTTATTACTGCCAACGTCTACAGTGACCATCTTACTAGGGTCCACTGATGCAGGTTTAAAATCACCTAAAATAATGAGTATACTTTATTGTACGAGTATTACCATTAAAACATTACTGTTCAGCACAACTGAAAGCAAACAGTAGCTGATATAGCTAAATGGCATGGAACTGTTGCTAGTTATCAAGAATCTGATAGAGAAAGTAGACGCAGACAAGCTGCAAGTACTTAAGCTCCTTGCTATTTATGTAGCAGGATATTTCTATCATAAACTGGTTAATGTAGTAATCTTCGGCTGTCAGGCAATCCGATTATCCACTTTGCATTGTTCCTTCAATTAAATAAAGTACAATCTAGTGGGTTTATTATCATGTGGTGATCTCTTCTAATCAATAATAAAGGTATTTAAATAAGCCTTATGTGAAAGCCAGACTGGAATCGTTTTTAAAAAATTGGAATTCCAACGGGAATTAAACTTTTACCCCCAGGTTGGCAGACAGACGTTTTACCAACTAGACTACGGATTTATTGCGTCACAAATTCAATAAATCCGTAGTCTAGTTGGTAAGACGTCTGTCTTCTTAGATATTTAGTTTTGAAAAAGGTTTTCATAGTAATAATAATAAAAAATATAATTTATATAGCGTCGTTTCGAGATCAGACTCTCTTTAAATATAGTCAATGGGCTTAAATTTGGTTCTTTGTCTCGAACTAGGATTTTTTAAACTGATGTTGAGATATTGAACCAACTGAATGACACTGTGAATATATTAGGTCCTTACATATGAAATTGGCGTTTTGCCGTACTGGCAACTTTGATCTCAAATATCTTCTCTTTGGTTAGGAATTCCAAATTAAAATTTATACAGCTATTTACTCAAGTATTTGTGTTTCGAAAATTATAATTCATTTGTTTTTTCCTCAATTGTTTTTTTTCTTTGCGTCACTCAGTTTACAAAATGGAAAACTTGAAATATCGCGTTATTTACGAGTACGAGTTCCACCGTGGCACCAGTGCTGCAGAAACGGCTCGAAGGATTAATGATGTGTATGGCGACGGTGCCGCAAAAGAAAACACAGTGCGTTTTTGGTTCCAACGTTTTCGTTCTGGAAATTTCGACCTGCAGAAAAAGCCCCGTGGACGGCCGAAGACCAAAGTTGATAATGAAGAATTGAAGGCTATTGTGAAAGCGGATCCATCGCAAACCACGTCCGAGTTAGCTGCAGGCTGCGGTGTTAGTGATAAAACTGTTTTAATCCACTTGAAGCAAATTGGGAAGGTGAAAAAGCTTGAAAGGTGGGTACCTCACGAATTGAGTGAAGCAAATCAACAAACGCGCGTTGACTGCTGCGTTGCATTACTCAACCGGCACAATAATGAAGGGATTTTGAATCGAATCATTACCTGTGATGAAAAGTGGATCCTGTATGATAATCGGAAGCGCTCATCGCAATGGCTGAACCCTGCCGAACCAGCCAAACCATGCCCCAAGCGAAAATTGACTCCAAAAAAGTTACTTGTGAGCGTTTGGTGGACTAGTGCTGGTGTCGTTCACTACAGCTTTCTTAAATCTGGCCAGACGATTACGGCAGATGTCTATTGTCAGCAACTGCGAACCATGATGGAAAAGCTAGCTGCTAAACAACCGAGGCTGGTTAATCGCTCTAGGCCACTGCTGCTTCATGATAACGCTAGACCACACACTGCACAACAGACGGCTACCAAATTAGAAGAGCTTCAATTGGAATGTCTAAGACATCCACCGTACTCTCCGGACCTTGCCCCAACAGATTACTATTTTTTTCGAAATTTGGATAACTTCTTGCAAGGGAAAAAATTCAACTCCGATGGGGCAGTCCAAACCGACTTCAAAGATTTTATTGATTCCCGTCCGAATGGTTTTTTTAGTAAAGGGATCGATGAACTACCTATGAGATGGCAAAAGTGCATAGATAGCAATGGTACATACTTTGATTAAATAAATATAATATATTAAAAAAAAATCAACTTTATGTTCCTCCCAAACAAAACGCCAATTTCATATGTAAGGACCTAATATTTTCGGCACCGCTTAGCAGTATGAGAAGAATCCTGGCTGATATTCTTCCTAACGAATAAGCTAACTCTAGAAGCAGACCCTCTTTGTGTAACAGGAAAAAATCCGTGCAAAGTGGATAAAACAAAA